>CATNEM010000263.1:855000-932500 GCA_950096795.1 Macrostomum cliftonense | reverse complement strand
AAGCTGGGCTTCCTCTGTAAAGATGCAGCAGCCGCAAGTGGTGCGATGTTTTATTTGCCTGTCAGGATCTTCAAAGGTTTAGGAAAGGGTCATTTGAATGGAAAACCAAGCTGCATGTGTCAGCTGTGAATCGTGCAATCCAATCATTATCGATTTAAAAGAAATTACCCAGAAGTTCCTAGAAAACTTTTAATTAACTCCCACTTCCACCGCTAGGCTAATAATAAAAGAGTTTTTATCTTCTAAAAAACCAAACAGGGAAGGGAAAGTCTGGCTAGTTCTGGGCGTAGGCAGTTGCTAGCTGCGGTGGGTAGCTATTTTATTGCATTTCTGGGCATTACTGGGCAGGATTTGTTAAATCAAGAGTGATAAACAAAATGCATTGCTGGCGGATGTTGGTTAAAGTTGTAGGAAAAGTTCAGAACTAAACTGGTGATCATTAAGCTGGTAGATGGTGCTTTGCCTTTCGGGATTAAAAATGGGCGTCAAGGGAGTAGCGCCAGCTTCCCACTCTTTGCCTCATTCTATATCACTTCAAGAAACGATGTGACGCAGCGTCCCGTGACGCGGCTGTCAGCTCACATCAGCTTCTCGATACAGAGCTCGTCAATGCAATCGTCATACATTTCTAGGAGTTTGATTTCACTGCCGGGCTTCCTCTTGGTGAGGATATTCGATTCCAGCTCTTCCCTGTTGATTATTC
Source organism: Macrostomum cliftonense (assembly GCA_950096795.1). Lineage (NCBI taxonomy): Eukaryota > Metazoa > Platyhelminthes > Macrostomidae > Macrostomum > Macrostomum cliftonense. Next base: position 931,797 of record CATNEM010000263.1, on the reverse strand, counting down.
TTGAGAACTGTGAAGAAACTGGCCGTCGGTTCTTCTGCTCGCAACTCTACGGCTCAGTTTATCTTTTGAGCATAGGAAAGCTAATCCGAAAAGCTGGTTTTCTAGTTGGATCGTTGGTCCCCAGGAGTCTGCGCTCCATCATCCGATAAGGCTCAGAATCTAGGAATGTTGCGTAACAAGCGCCTTAACTTCCCTTAGCAACTGCAGTTTTTGACGAGTGCTTAAAAGCTAATTTGACATTTCTGACGTATTCAGATTATAATGAGGAAATTGCTTGCCGAATTTTGATGGCAGAAACTGAGCACTGTGTGCTCAAAACTCAGAGGCCTTCGGTCAATTCTTTTGATCATACCTGAGTGCATACTAAAGCTTGTGCTTTAGTATATAGACCCCTAGCATTTCGGCCCATTCTGAATGTTACCTTTTATTTTGATTACTTTTCTAGTCGGACTATTTTAAATTGGACCCATCGGGGGAAAATTGGACCTAGAGTTTGTCGACTCTAGACTGCCTCCCCCAATATTATGGAGCGCCTTGAAAAATAAACATACTGGTTCAATTTCATTCGAGTCAGCAAAAACTCCGCCTCGGAAATTGTCAGGTTCAATAAGGGGGACGAGCGTCCTCAACAGGAGCCCCGACGGACTATATTTAATCGTACAGCACCCGGAGATTAGTTCAGGTCGGGTCTTTTGTTGAGTTTGTGCTTTGCAAACAAAATGAAGTTGGGGTCGATTATTATGTTTGACGGACAGGCAGAGTGGTGGAAGGAAGCAAATACTACAAGATGGAACAGGTTATTAAATAAAAATATTACGATTGAAAATAACGGGTACAAATTAATGAATCATATAAAATTGGACTTTAAGAAGCTAGCAAATCACACATAGCTATCTATTGACCAAAGCAGGTGTGTATGTCTCGTATACCTAAAATTCTGAAACCATTCGTAGGGCTGAAGTAACAAAGAATTGTAGGTATTTTGTTTACAAACTCTGTAAACTGCCAGCCACCCGGATACGAGAACCGGGAGTGTGTAGATTCGTACGCTGGCCTCCCTGTGAAGAACTGAAGCGGCGTTCACAGTTTATTTGCTTTTAATCACGAAAAGGAAAAAAGCAATAATCTTCTGTTCAGGAAGTGGCAGTCAGGCAAGTGACAAGGTTAGCGCCTCAGACACAAAGACAGTGAATTCAGCTTTCTGTCACTTTCACTGCAACGCGAGTGACGCAATCTCAAAATTCATATTGATATTTTTTTGAAAAATCGTTCGTAATTGACAGCCCAGCGGTCTAGTCGTGTGACTCTGCTTTTGGTCTCATATTTCAATATTCAGACTCGGGTTTGTGGAGGCGTCAAAGCCACATGTCAAAGGGTTTTTTTAGACGCGTCATTCTCTAGGTGTGAAGGTTTGACACGGGCCTTCGGTGCAGTAATTGTTGCTCTGGCTGACGGATCTGCTCGGAGAAGAAAGCTGGCCCCTCCCTCTCCCGCCCACCCACATCCCGGAGCCTCGTTCACGCGCCAGACAGCTTCCGTCCACCTTTTTTTCAGCGGGCCCACTCGATTTAAAATATTTTCTACTTTCTTCCGGCCGTCTTTGAGAGAAAATGAAAGAAAGAATGAGAGTAGGAGACAGTTGGTCAGCTGCATCAACCACTCAGCGTCCAGATGAGGAAGGCGAAGGCCCTTCAGTTGTCCAGTCGTGCGAGCCCCTTGTCCAGTGGGTGGCCACTTGTCCGATGGAAGCGTGACGCAATACCGACGGTGCCGGCTTGCCAGTTTGGATGGGGGGGGGGATAATTTTCCCTAATTCGCCCTTCCTCATCTCCCTCCTTCTCGACCCGCTGTTTCGCTCCCTCTCGCCGGTCAAGCTCTCAAGTGCCCTCTGCGGAACTCAGATTCCTTACACACCTATTCTTCCAGAAATTTCATATCCCCGATCTGACCAACCGTAGCGTTTCAAAAAAATTGGCTCTCACATATATATTGACTAATTTGGTTCTTCTGATTAACCATTTTAAAGACAAAGAGTTGCAGCTATAGAATTCTAAGCTTGTCACCTGGAATAGAAACTTCTAACATCCCCAGATGGCACGCTTAGAACTCAATGGAATTAAAAATTGAGGGTTGCGTTAAGACAGAGAACGGACACGTGCGCACCGCCTTCTTAAAGATTACTTGACCGACGCACAGAAGCGTGAACTCTCAACATTTTTATTTGTATAGCCATTATATGCGGAACCAGCTGATGGACATCCTTGTCCAGCAGCTGCCACTGGTCAAAACGATAATTCTTTGATCCATGGATGAAATTCCATATGCCTAAAATTCTATAAGATAGTTTCCCCGTTTGCTCAGCTCTCTTATTCGACTCGGTGTTAGTTGATTATAGCCTTTTACTCTCCAAAAACCTATGCTAAAGGCCAACTGAAACTGAGTATTTGGAAGGTACAAACTTATCTACAAAATCGAATTTGAAACTTTATGTTCAAGAGTCAACTAGCAAAATGTAATATCTTATAAAGAAACTTTGTACTATTAGATCCTGTGTCTTCAAAGGTCCTAGCCAATAAAAATGTTCACCAAAATCAATAGCCGAAACCCGTCAAGGGTTTGCTCAAGCATAGGGTTGTAACCCTGTTACGTACTGGGCCGTTTGGCCGAGAGAAAACTGAAACCCCTCGTAGTCGAGTCTCCAGGCGGTACGAGAGGAAGTCCTTCGTGCTCGCTTCCGAAACCCCTCGCCAATAGGTAAATCCCCATTCTGTGGGATTTTGCAATATGTCAGTATATTTTATATTCGCCCTGCTCTCTCTCCCGAGAACTAAAAAAGTGCACTCCAGCTCCATCTGGCACTGCGCATTGGCTTGTTTAATGCAAAAAGCTGAGCATTTAAGTCGTGCTCACCTGCCCGTAATTTTGGCATCAGGCTAGAGCGAACCGGCTCAATCTGATCAGAGCAGAATTTTACACTAACTCGCATTTTCACCCACAGATCAAGGATGGCGCGCCAGTCCCTGAAGCAGTTTGTCGCAATTATCGTCGCAGTCACCCTCGTTGCCGCAGCAGCGGCAGCAGCTTCGACCAAAACGGGTCGAGTCGAGCTGCGCCACAGCTTCCCCGAGGAGCTCCCGGTGGGCAGCCGCGTGGCGGATCTTCGCCGACTTCTCCGCGATCAGGCCGGCCGCGTGGACGCAGACGCGCCCGAGCTGCAGTTCAGCCAGCTGTCCGACGCCGGTGGCCTCCTTCGCGTCCATCCGGACACGGGAGCCGTGGAGATCCGCGCCCGAATCGATCGGGAGTCCATCTGCTCGACGGTGGACACCTGCTGTCCGAGTGCCAGCAGCCAGGACTGCCGCCTGTCGCCCACGGTCGGCCTGTTGGATTCCCGACTGCCCGGGGGAAATTTTCGCGACGTCATCAAACTCGAACTGGACATTGTCGATATTAATGACAATGCACCGCGCTGGCCGGCGGCGAGGCTGTCGCTGGAGATGCCGGAGCACACGCGGCCAGGCGAGCGGTTCAACCTGCAGCCGGCCGAGGACCCGGACAGGGCGCCAGTCAACACGACAAGCGCCTACAGCCTGCTGTCCGCCACGCAATCCGGCGCCTTCAGCGTCGCTTTCGAACAGTCCGGACGAGATCCGACAGCGGCGCCGCGCGTCTGGCTGGAGGTGCGCGCCTGATCTCGATAGGGAGACGCGGCCAAGTCACGAGCTCGTGGTCGCGGCGGTGGATGGCGGCTCGCCACCCCGCACCGGTACAGTTACCGTCAGCGTCATTCTCACCGACATCAACGACAACGCGCCCGTATTCAAACGACGCTACGACGAAACGGAGACAGTCGTGCCGGAGACTCTGCCGCCTGGAAGTCAGCTGATTCGAGTCGAAGCCACCGATCGCGACGATTCTGATGCCAGCCGGCTCCGCTACCGGTTCAGCGTCTCCGCCAGCCGAGCCGTCCTAGAAGACTTCGACATCGACCAATCCACCGGGGTCATTTCGGTTCGTCAGCTTGACTACGAGGCCAGACAGGATTATAGCATCCCGGTGACTGTGTCGGACGGGAAGCACCTGGTCGAGACCGCTGTTAAAGTTCGAGTACAGAACGTTAACGACAATCCGCCCGTGATCACCGTGAAGAGCGTCCAGTCAGACAGCGCCTCCAACGACGCGCTGACAATCCGTGAGAATTCTCCGCCCGGCACCCTGATCGCCACGGCGGACGTGAAAGACGCCGACGATAAAAGCATGCGGCAGTCGCTGGATTGCGGCGTCCAGCCTCCAGGCCAGTTCGACATCAAACCGCTGTACGAATCGGCCCGTCACCAGTTCAAGATTGTCAGCAGCGTCAGCTTCGATCGCGAGTCTCAGGCGTCCTACACAGTCGAAGTCGTCTGCCGGGACGGCGGCAGCCCCGGTCTGGAGGGTCGGCATCGGCTGCACATCAACGTCGCCGACCTCAACGACAATGCGCCGAAATTTTCGGCAACGTCGGTGCGCGCCAGCCTGGCCGAGAATTCTGGCGTTGGTACGTTCGTGGCCAGCCTCCACGCCACCGATCCGGACGAGGGCCCAAACGGCCGCGTGCGCTACTCGGTGTCGCCGGACTCCGCCGCCGATTTTGCCGTTGACCCATTCAATGGCACCGTGAGAACTCGACGTAGTTTCGACCGCGAGAAGGTCGGCCTTCTCAGCGCCGTGATCTTCGCCGAGGACTCGCCGGTTGCCAGCGGTGGCGGTGATGTCATCCGCGCGCATACCGCAATTACCAGTCTTGCTGTGGAGATCATCGACGTAAATGACTGCCGACCGCAGCTGGACCGGCGTCGCTACGACCTGACGGTCGAAGAGGGCTCGACGGCCGGGACTCGACTTGGCGGGGCGACAGCGACCGACTGCGACGTTGAGCCGCGGCATCGGAACGTCACCTACCGGCTGCTGGAGGGCGACAGCGGCAGCAGCGGCGGCTCCGTCGAGCTGTTCCGGGTGGCTCCGGACGGTGGCCTGTTCACCACCGGCGCTGGGGAGTTGGATAGAGAGCGGCGCGATGTGTACCGCTTCCTGCTTGTGGCCGACGATCAGGCGGGACTCACTGACACGGCGCAGGTGCAGCCAACTTGGGATGGGATGGGATGGGATGGGATGGGATGGGATGGGATGGGATGGGATGGGATGAGATTGGATGGGATGGGATGAGATGGTATCGGAGGGAATTTTGACAGTAGCTGTTACCATTTTCCTCCCCCGCCGCGGCCCCGCCACCAGGTGACAGTGTCTGTGACGGACCGCAACGACAATCACCCGCGCTGGCTGTTTCCCGGCGAGTCGGGCCGCTCGTTGAACATCTCGCAGCACCGGCCAGTCAACACTCCAATCGCCCATCTGCACGCAACGGACGCCGACGCTGGCGAGAACGGCAGCGTTGTCTACAGCCTGCTGGCGCCGGAGCCCTACGACAACTTGTTCCTGGTGAGCAGCGACGGCAGCCTCTCCCTGGGCCGGCCCATCGATCCCGAACGCGACCTTGGCGTCGTGCACCGTCTGGTGCTGAACGCCTCCGACCGCGGACGGCCGCGCCAGCTGAACAGCATCGAGACCATGGAGATCCGCATTGTTGAACACGCCGGCTTGTTTGGCGGACCGTCAGCCAGAACGTCGGAGAGCAACCTGGTGATCATTGTTGCCATGGTGACAGTGACGCTGGCCATTTCGCTGGTGCTGATTGGGGCGATTTTTTGTCTGAGGTGTCGCGCCTGCGGAGGTCGTCAGAGGCGTCGCAGAGGGAAGTCAAATCATCAGCAAGCGCCGCAGCAGCAGCAGCAGCAACAGCGGCTGCCCATGACTCCGCCGCCGTCGCCTCCGCCGATGCCGCTGCCGCCGCTTTTATTGAGCCCGTCAGTTGGAGATTATTCGCCGAGCAGCTGTGGCTACCACTGCGGTGAGGGTGCGCTTGGTTGCTGCCCGAGGGAAAAATAGGAGGGGATTTCTCATTTTAAATTTCTCAAATCACGATGTTGCCCATTATCAGCTTGGGTGGACTGAAGCTACAATAGAAAATCATTATTTTTTAGCTTCCTGAACTTTCCTAACCATTTAATCGTTCAGCTCTATAATAAGAAAAGTTCAGTCTGAATGCTAGACTAAACTTGATGTCACCAATCAAGTTTGTACCGCAGGCATGTTACAGTCTAGCCAATAACTTTGATTTGTTTCTACAGCTGCTATTTCCTGACTGAACACCTTAACAGCTCCACCTATTCTATTTCTACAACTTATTATTATTGATATTATTCAACTTGCAGAAAACTCCCAAGAACCGCCTTCCACCAGCACAGGGTCAGTCCCCTGTGTTTGTCCACCTGCTCCCCTGTAGCCTCCTTCCTTCCCTTCCTTTCCGCCTCCTTCGCGGAGGAGGGAGAGAGGATTTTTCCTCATAGCACCGGGAGTTCACCGGCGAGGGTGGCGAATAGAAAAAAAAGCAGTCTTAGTCCTGCTAAATAGGCTTTCTTTCATTTCTAAAAGACGGTTGCTCAGAAAAAAAGAACGAAGAAATAAACAAGGCATTCAGGCTCGGGATTTGAGCGGCCTCGGGGGGAGATTTTTCTCGTCTGGGAATTTCCACCAACTGCTGTTGCTCTTCCCTAGTTTGGCAAAATAGTAAATAAATCTTCGTTAAGTTCTTTGATAGAAATTAAGACACACGCTATAATACGAACTAACTTTCTTAGCTGTTTAATGCTTAAAAAATGCGACTAAACTCAAAGCATTGCGATGCTTTCTCTGACGCAGGTGAATAAACATCCGAATCCGTCAAAATATTGTTCGCGCCAAATTTGGACTGGGTTTAGAGACGTCAGAACTATGTGTAGGAGCTGGACAATCTTATACGTAGATGTCCAATTAAGACTTAGGATTAGAATGGAGATTGCTAAACGAAATCAGATAAAGTCGATGATGCTAATTTTGCGCCATTGGTGCATGGATCTTGCGCGCCAGGTGCTCAAGGTTTTTGGCCGTGTGAGGTTGGTATTGACGTTGCGAAGGGCCTAAATTAAAAAGACACCTGCTTCTCGTTGAGAGCCGCTTTAAAAAGAATCCGAGATGGGACTGAAAAGCCACTCCTAACGTTTGTCAGTAGGTCAAATGAAACAGATTTGTGGAATACTGTCAATCTTCACCAAAATTATAGACTAAATCAATGCTACGAGCTCGTATATCTATTGTTCCGACTAAAATACAATAGACCCCCATGAGCAAAGCTATGTATTACTGCTCTTTGTCTTCCGCCAAAAGACAATAGTTTTTGCCAAAACTCATTACAACTTGACAAATCACTGCATGAGTTGAAGACAGGCTCGCCAAACCCAGTCTTAAACGAGCCTCTCGACCTTGGCAACAACTGTGTGCGCGCGGCCTCTGTTTGAACTGCACCGAGTAATCTCAACCCGACCTCTTCAAGTTTGCCTTTCTCAAGTGGGCGCTCCACTAGCTATTCGATATATTGGCCTTCTCAACAAATACGCCTGCGTATTCGCTGCGTAGATTATTAAATAGTGTGTTGCGTCACCGGCTCCTCTATTCAATTCTGAGCTTCCTTCCAACAGGTCTTCGTTCTATAGTTTGACAGACTGACGAAGAATCAAATTTCGAGCTATTTTTTTTAAATAATTTCTTTTGAAGGATTAAATTTCTCTGCCAGTTGGTATCTGAGCGTTTCTTTTTTTAAAAGCCAATTTTCTTTGTCAAAGCAAAAATTAAGCCCTCCTCAGAAAGAATTCTTATTAACTTAAAGCAGAGTATACTCGTAGTATCCGGAGGAATTAAGCCAACGTTTGATATGCCCTCTACTACCTATGTAAGTACGAGACTGATGCACGTTGTACATGGGCACACAGCTTAGACGCACACTCTCCGATTGAAATCAGCCTCGAGCAAAGACGGGGGAGAGATGAGAGAGAGACGCAACAAAGGATGTACATCTGTGCCCAGCTATTTTCTCATCCTCCGACAGTGTACGCGATCTCTGCCCCGAGGGGTTGGATCCATTGGACGTACATTGCAACGACTAACTGTACTAATCTATTTGGCTTAAGAATTCAATTGATTAAAACTACAAAATCGAACTGGACATTTGAATTGGCAGATTCATCGATTCAACCGCCGGATCCACTGGCAGAGAGTCACCACTATCAGGCGGCGCAGCTGTCGCTCGGCCCTCTGGACAGCGAAACCGCTGTCAGACGCGTCGCCTTCACTGGAACAGAGGTAAAGGGCTCTGAACAATGATAAGGATAAAAGCTCTGTGGGTCACCGTATAGAATGATTTCATCCTCTTCCCCTCTTAATCTCCTTTTTAATTATATTGCTTGCGCAAATTAGTAAGTTAACGACAAGGAATTTTTGCCATGCTAAATTAGGAGCCTAACATCCAAGAAAATAAAGCTTTAAAATTATTCCTTAAAAAACAACAAAGTCACTCGGCCAGTTGCTGTGTGACTCATTTTTTTCTGCGCTAAATAAGGTTAGCAAAGAGTTGAGTAACTGTGCAACGGGCAGGCATCAAAGCGTATTGCGCAAGAATCACTGCGAGAGGTGACGCTGAAGTCGACAAAATATTCTGTGTGAGATAAGGGCCTTAACGAGCGGATAGAAGATTAAAAAGCTGCGTAATTTAATTAGTGGCTCAATTTCTACCCATCGCTCTTTGCTTAAAAGAAAAATTTAAAAGGAAACGACTTAGCAAAATAGCAAAGCTGTTAAGCTTCACTCTTCTATATTTCCCGTTTCTTGCTCAAGAATTTCGTGTCACTGAAATCCGAAATCTTTTTAATCCTCAACCTTGTGAACAAATTCACGGGGAAAAATACGGATAAGATGAGGGAAAGGATGAGTAAATAATCCAGATCGAACGAATTAATCTTTAATTAACAAGTTGATGGCGGTGAAGGTCGCATCCAGTTTTTAAGATATTCAAGATGCACTCAGTCGCTCTCTTATTCACCCAACACACTACACTAACTCACTATCTCACTTATGAGCTCACTCATAAACTAATGAGCTCATGAAAACATTATTAGTCTTTGTACACCATAGTTTTCACGCCATGATCTGCACGGAAAGTTGCTATGTTTTGTTCTATTCAGTAGGATTACAGTTCCTCTAAGTGAGAGGGGAGTTAGCGGGAGCACAGCTTGAGGCGAGGCGAAGTGAGTTGGGGAGGGGGGGTTGCAGGTGAGCCCCAAAAGGCAGCAGGAGCTGATGAAGATTGAGCAGTGAGCAGAACTCTGCCTGCTCAGGTCAGCGAACGAGCGTAACAAATGAGTGAATAGGGAATGGGATTTGTCTCCGGAGGACCGACTGCCTTTAATCCGTCGGATGTCCCATCCCTAATTAGCAAAATCTCCATTTGCTTGCTGCCACATTCTACGTTTATTTCCTTTTCTATTTTTTTCTCCATCCTGTCTTCCCATCCATCCAATTCTCCTGCTGATTTTGTAGGGGAAAATTCTACTAGACGATGCCGAGAGTCTCGACAGCGGCAAAGGCTGCAGCAGCGACAACGGCAGCAGATCTATGAAGGCTGCCAAAGGTAATTGTCATGTTTGATGCAAATATTTCATCTTTATAATTTATTTGTGATTGAAAATCTGGTTATAACTGTTGGGAATAAAATAGAATGCATGTATATCTGATAGAGACAAAGTAAAAATATTGATGGAGAATAAATTTCGGCTCACGTACAATATTTATAGGCTTATGTATAATATATACGAGTATGTACATAAAGGAGAAAGGAAGGGTATTAAGCTATGTATTGATACACGGGGAATTACTGGGATAGAGCTAAGTACATGGTTGAGCTGCGTCAAAGTATATTTGTGGCAAAATCCAGTTAGTTTTGAGGAGTAAAAACAAAATCCAGTTAGTTTTGAGGAGTAAAAACATGTAAAATTTATTTTTAAATAACAAAGAGGTGTTTTCGGCAGTTTAGATGCGTGTACAGCATACAAATAAGACGAAGTTGAATGTTTAATCATGGTACTAATGATGTGGTCATTTGAATTATGGCTTAACGGCTTTGACACTAACCAGTAATGCTTTTTAAAGAGTTTAGACACCCGACCTTTCGACCAGATGTAGATGCTAGTTGCGCAGCGCATGCGAGGGCTGTGTACAGCTAGCTGTTCAGTCCTGACGGGCTGGAGGGGCCGCAACACCCAAAATAAATTTTCCATGCGAAGCCATGCGGGATTAATTGTCTTTGTTAAGGGCACAAATTGTCTCCTAGAGCTGGGACTCGAACCCACGACCTTCCGGTTATAAGGCAGACGCCCTAGCCACTAGTCTGCTAGTCCTCGCTAAAAGAATTGCTTTTCTCTGCTTCGTCTCTTCTTGAGTAATCTGATACACATTCGCACCATTCTCTAGCTGACTTCCATGCCACACTGGGCATCGATGGAAAGCACCTGCGAGCAGTCCAGCACCATCAGCAGTACCAGCAGCTGACGCCGCCTCAGCTGCCGCCTCACCAATCGCTTCACCATCAATCGACGCAGTATCAGCCGCACCAGCCAATAATGAGCACGTTCAGGTATAGCGTGTCCCACGACCCCATGGCGTCGATGCAGCGTGTGCAGCATCAGGAGTGCGGCAGGTAAGCAAAATTGTAGGTTGATATTGCATGTGCTTCCCTTCTCATGGCACCTGACTTTCATCAGCTCCCTATGTGTGTGATAGCCAGCGTTACGACTAGGGGTGTTCGGGGTAGGTGTCCTGGTTCGGGTTTCCGGGTTTTTTAATTTTATTTTCAGTTTTACTTCATTATTGTTGCCTTATTACGTAACAGAACAAAACATATTTTTATAAGTATCTATTCTCTATACAGCAGGTTCGCTTATTGTCTTCCATTCATTAAAGTCTTTTTAGAGATTTATTTTTCTAACACATTAGCTCTAGCCTTAGCCTTGCCTTTGGCCTTAGCTTATAATTTATGTATTAGGGCTAGGCGGTTGCTGACTACCGATTAGCCGCATGTCTAAAACTATAAGAGCAGATAAATATGAATACAGTCAGGTAGGTAAGTGAAGTAAGTGAAGAGTACAACTGAGGAGTCGAGTAGTGTAGTGATAGTAGGGAGAAGAGTTAATACTTGAAAATTAGAAAAAGGAAAAGGCGGTATTACATGTATTTTAAGACAAGTATACTCTCCTCAGCCATCACTGCAAGTTCAGGAGATAGTCGGGTAAAGTTCGGGGTCGGGTCGGGTTTTGGGTCTGAGTCCCGAACACTCCTAGCTACGACTGTCTCTAAAACCTAGAATTTTCTATTCTACACAGATCCAGTGGAGCTGCCCCAACTGCGGTGCACTTTCAGCAGTATTCGCAGGATTCGGCTCGAAGCGGCTCGGGCCGACGAACTGGGGCTGTGGTCACCTTCAACACCATGCCAACTGCCGCAGATGGCGGCTGTGGCAGAAGTTCACAGAGTAGCAGCTTCGTCTAGTCAAGTCGTATATGGTTGACTGCAAACGAAGCTCTCGATTTATAATGCTCCACTTTCTGATTTCAATTGTGATGTTGAAAATTAGGCAATGTTATTCATTGAGAACTCTGCCGTTTTCAATACCTCGTCAACAATTTTGATGCTAGCCAATCTTCCCAGAAACAAAAGGACGCTGATTCCTCGTTATCGTTATAAAACTGTAAAAAGCACAATCAACCAGTAGAGCTAGCTCGTATTCCAATTCTGTATACCTTAGCCTGACAATCTGTCAATCTCTTTTATTGTATTAATTTTGGCGCGCAACCATGTTTTTCTACTGACAAGAGTAGTATTACTCGGTAATGCTAACTGCTTTATGTTGATTTGTTCGATTTACTTTGTTGCTTACTGATCTATTTAAACGTTAAACGTTATTCCCATAAGTTTTTGGTTGCTTTCTACCTTTGCCGTTGTTGCTTTGTTTTAGTCAGAGCATTCTTTTAGCTACTGTCAACTTCTTTTGATTCCGATATTAGCAACCTATGGAATAAACTTCGTTGCTTGGAAATAGACATAGAGAATAAACTGGGTTTAATAATAATCACTGAATGCTCATTGTGACTTTCAATCAATTTAGTTTGTTGAAAATACCAATATCAGTTTCTTCGTTGCTTACCTCAGTTTAGCCCATCAATTGGCTGTGTTTGTCTAAAGCGGCAGTCTTTGACGGGTTGGAGAAATTTCGATATCAAAGCTTTGGGTATTTTCTGACTAACTTTTCACGCATAACAAAATCACTTACAAACGCTCGAATTTTACGTGCAGTGAAATAAAACTTTATTCGTATTCCAGCTATATTTGTATTAATTTGAATTTATCTCTATCTGACAGCCAATCTTCGTCTGCTAAGTTGTACAACTTAACGTTGTCCGATGCCACCTTAGATAAAGGAAGATATGCGTAGGTGGTTAACAAGCTTGAATACTCGGCGCGCAGTCCAGTACAGAATTTTATGCTAATGTTTAGTTTATTCAACAACAGATGCGCACAAACCAGATTAAACGCCAACCATTCTGTTAGTTTATAAAGCCAGCCATGTAAAATAAATTTACAAGAACTGAATACCTGACGATCGCCGGCATCATCTGCTGTGTAACATCAGCAAAATGCAGTACAACTTCTCTGCGGTACCTATTGCGGTCATTGCCTTGGCAGTTTTGTTTCGGTCTTCTTCTTCTCTACGTGCGTTGGACACAGTAGAGTTTTTGAGCACAGAACCGCTGGAATCCGATGTCGAGAGGTCAACGCGGACTGCGATTCCCGCACCCACTAGTGAATTTATATTGGCCGAATATGACTTTCAGTCAAAAGCGATAGGTGTTAGCGGAGAGAATCTGCGCGGAAGTGTCACAGACAGCACGCAAGGTACCGAAGCTCCTACAACTGAATCAGAGAGTGTCACAGACAGCACGCAAGGCCCGGAAGCTCCTACAACTGAATCAGAGAGTGTCACAGACAGCAGGCAAGGTACCGAAGCTCCTACAACTGAATCAGAGAGTGTCACAGACAGCACGCAAGGCCCGGAAGCTTCTACAACTGAATCAGAGAGTGTCACAGACAGCAGGCAAGGTACCGAAGCTCCTACAACTGAATCAGAGAGTCTCACAGACAGCACGCAAGGCCCGGAAGCTCCTACAACTGAATCAGAGAGTGTCACAGACAGCACGCAAGGCCCGGAAGCTCCTACAACTGAATCAGAGAGTGTCACAGACAGCACACAAGGTACGGAAGCTCCTACAACTGAATCAGAGAGGGACTATGAAGCCAACGTGTCAGATAGTACAGATAGTACAATAGGAATCTATGCAAAGAAAACGAAAACCGAAGAAAGCAATAAAGTCCGAGAAGTTGCGACTTGGAGAACTTCGTCTGCGGGTGCAACTAAAATTTCCTCACTGATTATTCAAAATGAGGAAACAACCAGTGAAAGTTTTACGACCCAAAGCACTGAAGCCACATCAGAGAAAGACAAAGATGAGTCAAATTTAGTTGCTGAAAAACAGCTAGACAAAAAAATAAATATTACTGCAGCAGGAAGGAAATCCCGTCCTTCAGAGTCCCGGTCTTTTGGCAAAGATCCTAAGCTTCAGAAAAACTCACCTGTTACTGAGTCGCCACAACAATCAAGTTCGGCAGTTACTTCTACTCAAGGCAGTTCGACTGAAAAGACAACACAACCGAAACCAAGTGTCACCTCACATCTATCAATTTTTATTGCTCCTCAGAATCAAACGGTTGCAGAATCTTCCTCAGAATCAATTCAGACAAGCTCAACCGCTCCTGTAGCTCCAGATCAGCCAAGCTCGACTGTCACTCCAAATCAACCAAGCTCGACTGTCACTCCAAATCAACCAAGCTCGACTGTCACTCCGAATCAACCAAGCTCGACTGTCACTCCGAATCAACCAAGCTCGACTGTCACTCCGAATCAACCAAGCTCGACTGTCACTCCGAAACAACCAAGCTCGACTGTCACTCCGAATCAACCAAGCTCGACTGTCACTCCAAATCAACCAAGCTCGACTGTCACTCCGAATCAACCAAGCTCGACTGTCACTCCGAATCAACCAAGCTCGACTGTCACTCCGAATCAACCAAGCTCGACTGTCACTCCGAAACAACCAAGCTCGACTGTCACTCCGAATCAACCAAGCTCGACTGTCACTCCAAATCAACCAAGCTCGACTGTCACTCCGAATCAACCAAGCTCGACTGTCACTCCGAATCAACCAAGCTCGACTGTCACTCCGAATCAACCAAGCTCGACTGTCACTCCGAATCAACCAAGCTCGACTGTCACTCCGAAACAACCAAGCTCGACTGTCACTCCGAATCAACCAAGCTCGACTGTCACTCCGAATCAACCAAGCTCGACTGTCCCTCCGAATCAACCAAGCTCGACTGTCACTCCAAATCAACCAAGCTCGACTGTCCCTCCGAATCAACCAAGCTTGACCGTAGCATCAAATCGAACTGACACAATGGCCATCACTAACTTGGATGACGTGAATGTCCATCGAACCACCTATGAAACTAATTCAATGGCAACAGTTTCAGATAGTCTCGATCAGACTAACAATTCCGATTCGTTCGGTGCATTCATTCCTACGACTTTAAAGCCTGGATTGGTGAAAATTTAACTCTCTGTCTCCCTGAATAAAATACTGAGTAGCCCCTTATTATAGATTAAACTTTTAATTAAAAAAAACAATTGCAGAATGTGACTCTCACAGCTTCATTGGCTGGCTGGCTCACAGCAACCACAGCCCTGGTGCTACTCATCGGGTTCAGCCTGTGGGCCTGGCACTCGTGGCACTACAGGGCCTATACGTCTCCGCTTCGCCGACTGCTACATCGGACGCCCCTGGACCAGCTGCCGCGGTACTCCAGCTGCAAGGTCATCGACCCGGTGCGATTGGACCAGCCCAGTAGCCGACGGCCAAGCGGCCCCACTTATCAACAGTCGGTGGAGGAAGACGACTCGGCTAGGAAGGTCGACTGTTCAGATCAGCTGACCGTTCAACTGGATAATCCGCAATAATATTTTAGCTATAGTTCTCCCGTCCAACGATGTTTTAGAGACAAAAAACTTCAGATTCAAGCCCACCAAATGACCCGGAACCTTGCTTTGTTAGTCTGTTGTTATTCAATTGAATAGGCTCTGTAAAAACTTTGCAAACTCTGTAATTATGCTTTTGTATACTTTATGTAAAGGGTAAAGCTTCTCGCTCGTCAATCCGATGCAATAATTTCGTCATTTTTAAAAATCTTTTTTCATCTTTGGTCATTAGAGCGTCAATTTGTATTAAATCGCGCAAAATAATTGGTACGAAACATCTGAAAGCCATTGTTTACTTACAGTAGCAATAAAAGAACATTATATGACTTTAAAATTATCCGTGCAGTGGGCGATCTTTCTGATCTGCACCAGCGGGTCATCCGTAGACTAAACATTTACCAAAATTTTCTCTCAGAGGCAAAAGTTTACTATAAATTGACTATAAATTTCAACGGACGAAGATCGATGGTAGAGAGACCCTATGGCAACACTTGCGTACGTAGGTTGGTATCAGGACCCGCTTTGCTCGTAGGACTTTGTCAGAATTTTTGCGTAAGGCTTGCAGCAGCCGCTTTCCACTCCATATAAGGCATTTCAAAACGTCATTGACGGGAAGGAAGGCAGAATTTTGAGCAAACAAGCTTGTTGCCCCGCCTGGGCTGGCACGCTTGGCAAACATTCTGTAGGGAATTCGCCCGTTTTCTCCCCTTCAGAGCTAGTGCTTTTTTGTCTGGCAAAGTCAACCGACCAACCTGCGGCGAGGCCCTGTTGATTGCCAATGCTGCGAGACAAATTTCGGCGGGAAAACGCTCTTCAGAATTCTCATTATTTTCACCAACGCAAGGATGGAATTTGAGAAAAAACTTGATTTTAAAAGAATTTTATTCAGATTGACAGGTGTAGTCACACATACACGAAGGGTAAAGAGGAAATTCGTTGAGAACGTTGAGCTCCCAACATTCCATGCACTCTAAGAAGGTGGAGCTTTATTTACTTTACCAACATGCAAAGCATCCCATTCTTATCTGTATTGCCGCTCGAGTGTTTGAAAAAATTTGCAATGAAAATCCCTATTTTTTAATTTCCGGGCAATATATGAGCGTATGAGCTTAAAAGTTGCATTGCTTGTTATGACTTCAAACAGATCTATCTGGGGATTGCTAGCCACTTTCGCGTGTTATGCAAAACTCCAAGGCTTAATGTCAAAAGTTGATGATAATATTATTAATATTGTAAAGTCTAATTACGTTTTAAAATCTGAATTCCAAATAAAACGGAAACAGAGCACTACGCTTATCTTTAAGTTTATTGGTTGCCTTACTTGGATAAATATTATTATTCGTCTGGAGCACGTAAATTCTCAGTGATGTTTCTTTTGGAAAGACTCGGCTCATGCCATTCAATGAGAAAGTGATTGTCGCAATGATTAACTTACGACAATGAGTAGCTAAATAGGCTAGTTTAGCCATCATTCACATTAGAGAAGACATAAAATTTCTTAGGTTGATAACAGAACGAGGATTTGCAATCGTTCAGTGTACCAGTGTGCATAGTGTACTAGTGTGCATAGTGTGCCAGTGTGCATAGTGTGCCAGTGTGCATAGTGTACCATTGTGCATAGTGTACCAGTGTGCATAGTGTACCAGTGTGCATAGTGTAACAGTGTGCATAGTGTACCAGTGTGCATAGTGTACTAGTGTGCATAGTGTACTAGTGTGCATAGTGTATCAGTGTGCATAGTGTACCAGTGTGCATAATGTAACAGTGTGCATAGTGTGCCAGTGTGCATAGTGTACCAGTGTGCATAATGTAACAGTGTGCATAGTGTGCCAGTGTGCATAGGTTTGACTCCCTTCTCGATCGTGACTTACTGGAAATCCGATTAGCATTTTTGGCTTATTCTACCCTAGTTATTATCTTCTTAATTCGTTGGTTTCATTGGCTCAGTGGAGTATAGATAGAGATTCTCGAGCTAATCATAATTTCTTAAGATTCTCTAGAGACTAAAAACTCCGCGCTCGCTCGCCGATTCGGATGGTTGAACTGTTTGATTGAATTTTCTTTGTGTAGAATGCGATAGCGTTGGAATGCTGGTGATGAACTGCGTCTGATCCAACAGAGTGCATTTGCAGTCTACTTGTCCAGTTTCATAAGTACATATTTGGTGAAAGTTCGCAAAGTCCTTGAAACAGCACTCATTCAGAGAATCGTGAACTAAATTACGAGTAATTGTACAGTGACTGAACTTGACCTGTACGTTTGTAGTGACATTCAAACCTAGTTAGAAACTGATTCTGCTAAGCTACATATACTTGCAAGTAGTTTTCCCCTACTTATGTTCACATCTTGGCTAGCGTGCCACGATCTATTTACATGCACTACTTGTATTTACGGATGACTGGCATTCCGCATCAACAAGTTCCCTGTTGCTAATATTTAGATTCAGCATTTCTAGCGCATCCCAAAAATATTAACTTCTGCTTTGGGGACCGCCTGATGGACAGCTGTTGCATGGTGGCGGTGGTAAAATGAAAAAAAAATTGTTGTGATGAAAACGCGTTCGCGCCTAATAACATCGTGTCCCTATTCCTCTGGGACTGTTGAGTTCCTCTGGAATGCCATCTCTATAGGCGATCGTTGATTGGACACTTCCCGAGTCGCTTGGGCTCGATGACAATAATTATTATTTGGCCAGTTTTCTCTTTTAAGTTCAGTGGGCCCAGCAGAGTAGCACTTTCAGAGTGATGTGAAAACTTATGCCTTGAAAAGCTACCGATGCAGTAAAATTTGGGGTCCTTAAGCACCTTCTTGTACCATTGTGCATAGTGTACCAGTGTGCATAGTGTACCAGTGTGCATAGTGTGCCAGTGTGCATAGTGTGCCAGTGTGCATAGTGTACCAGTGTGCATAGTGTGCCAGTGTGCATAGTGTGCCAGTGTGCATAGTGTACCAGTGTGCATAGTGTGCCAGTGTGCATAGTGTACCAGTGTGCATAGTGTACCATGTGATCATAGTGTACCATGTGATCATAGTGTACCAGTGTGCATAGGTTTAACTCCCTGCTCACCCATATCAATTTTTGGTATCGAAAATATTATATTACTGACCCACACCATGTTTTGCTATGTACTCTTGTAACTCTCATGAGAGACAAACCTCCCAGGCATAAAGTGTGTACACCGACCGACTATGAGAATGTAAGGTCAGACGTAGGTAAAGTGCCTCCTTACTCATTTAGTTAAATTGTTAGCAAGGCACTGCACCAGACTGCCCACAGCCTTCCTGGATATGATATATTCCTTGATTTTTCGATTTTCAACAACCGTTGCGGGTGATCTGTGCCCTAAATAAATTGATTAGATCCAGCTAATCCTTTCCTTTTGCGCGGCTCCAAATTCAAAATTTTCCCTAATTTGAATTTTCTCTCTGCTTTTAACTATTTCCTGCTTTGTTCGATTTTTGCATGTGTTGCCAGATTTTTCAAACTTTTCTTCAAAACGACTATCATAGAAGTTAAGAAAAAACTTATTTAATGATAGGACGTAAAATTAGGTAGAACCTGACCATCGCAAATTTTCCCTGTCTGGTTATCTGCCTCTCAGTTTGTCATTCAGTCTGTCTGTCTGTCTGTCTATCTGTCTGTCTCTCTGTCTGTCCGTCTGCCCGTCTGCCTGCCTGTCTCTCTGTCTGTCTTTTTGTCTGTCTGTCTCTGTCTGTCTGTCTGTCTGTCTGTCTGTCTGTCTGTCTGTCTGTCTGTACGTGTGTTCACTACTAAAAACATATAGAAGCTCATTCATCCTTAAGTGAGTTTACTATGCTTATTAAAACTTGTTTAATTGCTCAGTTGTAAATTTGATTTCCCAAATATGAATTTATTTGGCTAAAGAGATTGAAATATAACAACCAATTTATCTAGAGTAAAACCTTCTGAATCAAGTCCATGAATCCACGACTAGAAGCTTTCTCGCATTCATCAAAACCGCTTTAGTACTTTCTTTTTCGTGTTCAAACTGCAACATTCTGATTCTGTATGCCAGGATGACTGAGTGAATTAGTGTTTAGTTTTTCGCACAAACAAGCCGTCCACTCTAGGCCACTATGCGGTTAAAATAACAAATTACTCTCACTAATCTCCGGGATTAGGATGTCAAATGCGTCAGGCCATTTGTAAGCCCTTCGCGGCTTAGCCCTGATATGTCGGAAAGAAGACCAGGAGGGGCTTGCGATTGCGGTAAAGGAAAAGGAAAAATGTACGGCAAGAGATGAAACAGTCTGCAAGAAATGTTTCTTAAAACAATTTTGTCAAGGGGAAATCTTTTCGGCACAATGCTATGCTTAATATATTGATTCAATTTTTAGAATATACATTCCCACCCGATTTGCCGGGCAGAAATGTCATAGAAATCGTCAATCTAGTCTAGTCAGCCTTTTCAGCCATAGACAATCTTTCATGCAGCGGGCCGAGAAACGCGTCTCGCGTCACTTTCACATTGGATCCAATGTAATTTGGGCTCCCGGGCAGAGAAATGACGTTTCTGCCCGCCCTTGCAAATCGGGTGGGAATAGCTATACCATAGACCTTCTTCGTGCAGAAAGAGGGAAATCCTCGGGCCGCTTCGCGTCCCTCGGATTCTCCCCCTTTCTGCCCTCAGAAGGTCTATGGTATTGGTATATTTCAGTTTAATAGCTTATTGCATCCTCCACCAATTGGTTCCAAAAATGATAACTAACCTTAAAAGACACTTTGCAGTCAACAGTTGCACTTCGGTGAGAATTTCAAAACCGAAAATAAATTCAATTAGATTAATTGTTTTCCAGTATTTGTTTTTAATCCGCCTACGAAAGGAGGCGGAACAGTGTTTTTTGGATGAATTATCCCGGGATAAGGTCCAATCCTAAGCTCCACTGGCTTTCTAATTGGTTGATAGATCCAGGAAGTAGATTCAGCAACGTGCAAGTTTTCAGATTTTCTAGAATCCATACAGGAAGCAATCAGGTTGATGCTTAGAAAATCGGCTTGGTTTTAAGAAAAACAATTTGGGATTAAAACTACAGGAACTTGAGTGATGCACATCATATAGCTAATCTACCAATGGTGCCCAGATGGTATCGTTGGTTATCTTAAAGTGATTTTTCAACCGGTTGTAGAATTCTATTGTAAGTGCACAGTGAGTGGGATGTACTTAATTTGCACTTTTAAGCTGTTTTCAACTTCAATTTTCAAACAAAAAATAGCCCATGGATGTAAATACGAGGTAGAATATTTTGTTGTCGCAAAATAATGCTGCTTGAAGTGCTTTGGATTGCAATTTTTTTCTGCTAAAACTTCAATCAGCTGAGTAAAAAAAATCCATGAAAAAAGCTCCATTGAATATTTCAGCCGCAGGACATGTCAGTAACGCTCTTTGCACTTCTTTCAACTCTCAACATCCTGCCTAAAGTCTTGCCCGCCAGACGCCGTCTAAACTCCCACTCATTTTAAATTCGTCCCAATTAAAAGCATCCCCTAGAGAGAAAGAAGCATTTCTTTATTCTGGACAAGAGAGGTTTGGTCATGTCGGGGAGCGTGACTTTAAATTTTAGCCAGTTCTTAATTGCGCATAGCAATGTCTGCAGTTCAGTTCTACAGAAATAGTAGCTCCTGGCAAAACGGTGACTGCCATCTCGTTTTCGTTCTGCTCGAGATATGCAAAATCTTTACTCTTGTCTGATCCGAATAAGGTTTAGTAGAAAACGCGACTCCGCTGCGAGTCTATGGGTCTTCGTACTGGGTCACTTCAAGAGAAGTAACTATAACCACCACAAAGTACTTTTTATAACTAAAAGAGGCATGAAACATACCTTTGATTGTATAGGCAACTTGAAATGCCTATAGATTAGTGCAGATAAGCGTGAATATTTTGAAGAATATAATTTGGCCAAGAAAACGATGTCTTTATATTACAATTAGTGCCGATAGTTTCATGCTGAACGAATAACACAGTAGATAGATTATTCTGTACATAAAATAACTTCTTTATCAGAGAAATGAGTCATGCATGTAGCAAAATTTACAGTTCTGTTAGAATTTTCATTGACAAATTTTTATGCATTGAAGACCTGTCAGAACGCCTCAAAAAACAAAGAAAAAGAAAATTTTAAATTAAGTAATCGCAAACGACAATAAGAATTACGAGTATGGACTTTTGTTTTAAACCGCAGTGCTGCCAGGGCAGTCTCTGTCAATGGTCGCTATGTCGTTGGCGTCGTTAGCAACAGTGGATCGCGCGTCGCCTCTGTTGCCGCCGTTGTTAGTTGGGTCGCATGGCAACAGCTGCTGCATCTGCTGTCCCTGTAGCCTCTGCTCTCGTCGCTTTCGCTTCATCTCCTCGTGCGTCTCCACTAGGAATCTCGGCACAAATGTCTGCACGAAGACGTCCCTAAACTGGGAGCTCATGCCGTAGAGCCAGAAGAAGTTTGTCGCCGAGTTCAATATCACCAGGATGTCCATCACGTTACCAACCTGTCTGTAGATTGTGTTGAATACGCAGTCGTCAACGGCGGCGGCCAGGTTCAAGCAGCCCTGCGGAAACTCGGTCACCGTGAAGCTGGTTACCACGGCAACCAGGAGCACGGTGGTGCGAGTGTTCTCACGCAGGCTGCGGGCTTCTCGAGATCTCACCTGGTCAGATTTCAGCCGCTTGCGTCGCTTGCGCACCTGAAAAATTCACAAGTACAATGGTTTATAAAGTTTCACGAAGAACAAGCGAAAGCGTTCCATGAGGTTCTGGGTTCATCGATTTAATTTCTCTCTCATAAAGACTTATTCTTAGAAAAAATCGATGTTTTTGTGTTTTTTCTACCGGCAGCAGCTTTTGCTAGGGACGCTTTTCTGAGGTCATTTCAGTCTGCTCTGAAGAGCGCTCACTTCAGTTTGCCATTCAACTTGAGGCGCCGCTTCTCCGCCTGGAAATCAGCAGTTCAAGAGGGCAATAGGAAGAGAAATTTGTCGATATTTGAGCATCTGAGACAAACAAAGATGGTGGCGATTCCGACATAAGAAAATTGTCTCGATTTTTTCCTTAAAAGGCAATAGATTTTTACTGCTCTAAGAACAGAAAGCGGAGAAGAGACAGGAGCGGGATGACTTCTGTTAGCTGGCATAAAAGCAGTTAATTTTCGAAAATAAAAAATTAGATTTTTCAATAACCGATCCCCCGAAACAATAAGTACAAGGTCAAACTTTAAGGTAGAGTGATTAGAGAAATCAAGCCATCATTTTGGTGAGAATAAAATTCTAGCAGAATACCATTGTCAAAAGTTCACTTCTCATAACTATTTTTTTCATCTTTTCAACACAGCTCTACCGTCGGTGCTGCCTCCCAATAAACTATATAGAAGTCAAGAAACTCAAGGAAATTGACACGGCTGAGCGGGAATAGTGATCGGAAAGGAAGCGACGAAAAAAATAGGATGCACAATTCGAATTGGAAAAGGCATCGGTTGCGGTCTGGATGAACACGCGGCGCAAGCAGCATTGAGGCTCATTCGGCGTCCCCGACACACTGAATAGCCGTGACTGGGTGGCGGGCTTCGGCGGGCTGCTGAGTTGGAAGAATGGATTGCTGCCGTGACTTCCCTCTGTAGCTCGTTATCCACTTCCGCTGCACACCCATCCTGGTGCCCAGTTGCCTCTATCCCTCCCTCACTTACTGCAGTTCTCTCCACCAAGTGTACTCAGCGCTGTTTGCATTCGATACATAGCAACTGTCTATCGACCTGGACCCAGCCATTCGCTTTTCATCATTCATATTTTCCTAAAATCTGATCCTTTCTCTCTGTCGTTCTCTCATTCACGCCACACGCCCCCCCCGATCACCACAAATCTCGCTGTAAGATTTTTAGTGTGTGTGCTCTGGGCGCATTTATAAAAAAATTGAATGCATGATATTCGCTCAAATCTGTGCGGAAATAGCTCGTAATGATATAGTTCGACATCTCTGACGCTGTAACAATATGTAAGCAAGGTTAGACAAATATCCCTAACCATTGTTTGGTTTCTATGCAAAAAATTCGCAGTTATTTCTCTTTCAGCGGATCAGCATAATAAATATCTGATGAATTCCGATTTTAAAGGTCTGGCTGATGGCTTTTTCCTGCGAATTCTCAAATCTGATGAGAGAGATAAGTAGCTAGAAAAGCTTATTGTGGATCCGATCTCAAAGGGCAGAGATTTCTTTAGAGGCTTTTTATTGATTTTTTTTGTTTTTTTGTTTTCGACGCTTAGAATCACAGGAATGCCAAAAAAATCTGGCAAAATTATTCTCATCAACATCCTAAACCCAAAACCGGCTGGCTCAGTTAATAGCAGATTCCTAATAAAGTCAAATGAGAGAGAAGTAAAGCAACTGTTTTCGTTATTATTTATACTACTAATCATACTACTTTCTAGAAAACTATTAAAGAATTAAACCCAAATGAATCCAAAATCATCGCAAACAATGATTAAGTTGATTAGTTCATATTGACAATCGTTTTCTACTTTTAAAAGTCCCTCTTGCACTAATTTTTAGTGCACTATAAAATACCCTGACCTATATATACCTTGATTGTACCAGCTAATTCACACGAAAGTATTCTATTGCTAAGTGGATAAGTGAACCAATTTTATATAGAGGGAAAACATATTTATTCTGTTTCTACGCACAAAGACGCGTTCGTATTTATTACTGACATCCATGCGCAGAAAACTCTGCAGTTTTAGCAAAATGCATAAACAATCATTTTGCCAATCAGAATCGTCCAAAGAAGGTGTTGCAGCATTTCGCTTTTTGTTGCAAAATTTATTATGGGGATTTTGGACCCGTAGTTGCTAAAAGCTATACTTGATGCGTTGAAAAAAACATGACTAAAGTGCAGTCTCAATTGCAGTAGAGGAAAACTATATTGCCCATAGCATAGGAAAATTCATGACTTCAACTCACCTGCTGCAACGTGTACAGAAGCATTCCACTGAAAATGCAGTTCAGCAGCGAGCTGGTCATCTTCACGAATATTCCATAGATGTACATATTCAGGGTTTCGATGTGCAACTCCTTGACCCAATCGTTCAGCTCGAACCACCAGCTGTCGGTGCCATCAGCGCCGCAGTTGATCATCCGATAGATGAGGGAGTTAGGCATGGTGGCCACCAGCGACACGACAACAATTCCAACAAGACAGCAGCGGGCTCTGCGCATGCTGCACCAGGCCGGCCCGTCCGTAGGGAAATAGACCGCAACGAAGCGAAAGAAGGCGAGCGCCACCGTGAATAATGTGCCAATCACGTGGCCAACAATGGACACAACGTTGTGCACTAGGATGAGCGAGATGCCTAGCCAGGAGTGCCCTCCATCGGGGCTGGGCTCGCTCAGTATGTACAGGTACACGGCGTAATAGGTGTAGGAGGTCAGCTTACCAATGTCGCACAGGGCGATGCACGTCAAGATCAGATTGAAGGGATTTCGCATCGGCTTGCGCGTGAGCACCACGCAGACGAGGATGTTAAGTAGGACGCCAATCAGGCAGACGCCGCTACTAAGATAGCCATGAAACTTGGCCATGTTGTGCTCCAGACTATTCAGCGCGCTGAAATTGTAGCCGCTGCAGTCGCGCTCAAACTGCCCGATGTCGGTGCCGTCGCTGCTGCAGCCGACCCAGACGCTGTTGAAAGCGCCAACAGCTTTATCCAAGCTGACAGTCACGTTACGAGCGTTGAAACCGGAGACTGACACCGAAGACGTTCGACCTGACAGGCTATACTGCCGCGACATGACAATTCAGTTAAAGCTTATCTTTACTTTATTTAACTAGCTAAGTATTCGAGGAGAAGAGCCGTGCTTAGTGCTGTCGGGATTTCCTCTTTGCTTCAGTCTTTTATCTCATCGCGAAAGCCAATTCAGGACCGACATGCTATTGGCCTATGGCGGCGAGGCTCTAGGGGCTTTTTCCCTTAGCCCTCGCTCGTCTCTCCCAATGCGTAGTTCAAGTAGCCTTGGGACCTAACCAGAACGCAGAATTGCCATCCCCAGCTGTCACCAGCCTCCCCCGCACTCTGTTCCCTCTTCTCGCTTCCATTATAGGTCCAACTGTCCATGCAACTTTGCTTATGCCGTTGCCGATGCTAATCCTGCAACGTTCGTTATTCGAACGAAGGGAGGTGGAAAAAACTTAAAAATGGGAACTGGGACGGGGGAATACATGCCGCGTACTGAACAGAATATACAAACGAATACATGCGCTAGAATAGGAAAATAATGTGACTGCACCAAGAAAGTAAAAAAGGAGAGAATGCGCGAGAGATTGGAAAGATAATCAGAAATTTTTTCTAGTATTTTTCGTGAAAGTACTTTTGTTTGGATGGAAAGAAAGGGGATGACAGGCAATTCCTGAACTCGTCCATAGGTGTTTGCTGTTGTTTTCAAATATTTTCAGTACTTTTACTTGTCAGTATTAATATTTTCTGTCACTTTGGTTGAGGCCTTTATGTTAAAAAATGAACATAAATTTCCTTATTCTGGACTAAAATATCGAAAATTTGAATCATGCGTCCAGTTAAAGGCACATACGAGTACGAGCGTACGCTCGTAACTTCAGGAAAATTTATTGTTTTATTTGGATCGTTTGTCAGAACGATTCAGAATAAGTCTCCAAAAACGCTACTAAATACGATGAAATACCACTGAAACTTTACCTTGGCTACAAAACAGCCTTGGGACGCAACTTGGACTACAATGCACCGTTGAAACGCTACTTGGACTACCAAACACACCTGACACGCAATTTGTACTACTAAGCACCCTTGACACGCAACTTGAACTACAAAACTCCCTTGACACGCAACTTGGACGACAAAACACCCTTGACACGCATCTTGGACTACAAAACTCCCTTGACACGCAACTTGGACGACAAAACACCCTTGACACGCATCTTGGACTACAAAACTCCCTTGACACGCAACTTGGACTACAAAACTCCCTTGACACGCATCTTGGACTACAAAACTCCCTTGACACGCAACTTGGACGACAAAACACCCTTGACACGCATCTTGGACTACAAAACTCCCTTGACACGCAACTTGGACTACAAAACTCCCTTGACACGCATCTTGGACTACAAAACTCCCTTGACACGCAACTTGGACGACAAAACACCCTTGACACGCATCTTGGACTACAAAACTCCCTTGACACGCAACTTGGACTACAAAACTCCCTTGACACGCAACTTGGATGCACAATTCCCAGTTCTGTTCACCTTGAAACGTTAGTTAGACACTAGACAATGCCCCATACGCGCTGCTTGATATAACAATAGGATAAACTTTGATCTCGACGGTATAAAAAGCAATCCCACCAAAAATGGAAAATTTTAGAGCTAAGTAAAATCTGGAAGGCAATTAGCAATCCAACTGGGAAGGAGCGCAACAGATGACGCCGGCGTCCGAACGTTCACAGCATCTCTTAGAAGCATGCTCGCACATAGTGGCATTGCCCGCCCTAATCTCATTGTTCCTTGTAAGGATTATCGGGGCCTCAGACCAGGCCGATAAGATTTATCCTGATGCAAGGTTGGTGGCGCTCCGATGGCAAGAAGCGGCGGGTAAACACAGTGCTCCGACAGGCAGCAACGGGCGAATCGTCTGCGCTAAAAATTCCTGAGTAGAAGAGGCGGAAATCTGTCCCTCGGGGGGGGGGGGGCCGATGGAAGGCAAAAAAAGCTATCTGTTGCGCTGGCAGCAGCGCGCAGTGTACAGACTGCAAGAAATACTGGCGTCCGACATGGAAATGGATGGCTTCGGCCCGGCTGGCCATGCGGGACCGGATCGATAGAGAAAGGAATCGGCAGTGCAAAAATGCTGCGATAGAGTGAACTTGACAGGACAACAGATGGAAT
The DNA here is from genome assembly GCA_950096795.1 of Macrostomum cliftonense. Taxonomy (NCBI): domain Eukaryota; kingdom Metazoa; phylum Platyhelminthes; family Macrostomidae; genus Macrostomum; species Macrostomum cliftonense. The sequence goes on along the minus strand of CATNEM010000263.1, from coordinate 904,769 downwards.
AAAAACATCGGCTTATTTACACTTATGCCCAATACTTAGGCCCCCGAGCTAGGTTTACAAACTATAGCTAATGCCAGTGTTTCTGACACACAGCTTTCCGCCCCCTAGAATTTCCTTTAATGTACTTTTCTGTAACATTCATGCTTCTTACCTTCGAATAGTGAGCTACCATGTTTACTTGTAATGTTGATGAAGCGTTAGAGCGACTGGCAACAGATAGACAGACACAGATCAAAATGAATAGGGAATAGGTAGACAGGCAGACAAATAGATCGATAGGCAGACAGACAAACGGTCAGACAGACAGATAGACACTAGGACAGACAGAAAGACTGGCAGACAGACATACACAAGCATAAACGAACACAGTAAGAGTAAATGCATTATTTTTTTCTGCTTCTTGACTTTCTCCTTGACTCTGATACAGTCTGGCATTTCTTGATGAAATTCCTTGCCCCAGCCCGGATGCTAATGCGATCGTTATAACAAATTAGCCTTTTATTTAACAGATTGGCCGAGACATGTAGCGGGACACACGACGCGATGGTGTCTCAGTGCTTGCATTTTATATTAGCTGCACAGAAAGCCATTTAGAAGCTTATTGGAAAGTATATTGCTGACGGCTGAGAGAAGATGGAATCATAAAAATTTTGGACGCATCATTTACTAATGATATGCAATCCGGAACTCAAATCAAGGCGATTTCTTTCACGACACAAATGAAACCCTAGCATAATCAAATAATTCTGGATTACGAAATTGTACTTTGCTTATGCAAGCCTCATAAACTTACACATTGGTGCTATAAATACAAAGCAGAAAGCAGCAAAACGCAAATATATCATTATTTAATGCATGTGAATCGAATTTCCAAGAAAATAAAAAGAATTGCCTCAATAGCATTCGTACACGTAGGATAGCATCAAACAGACTTAAATTCGTCCATTTCGTAACAATGTCACATGGCTCGTAATCTTACAGCCTTGTAATTAAAGTATTAGAATTGGATTATGAAGTTATAGCAAGTAAAAAGCAGACAGTGTTTAGGAATTTACAATTTAAGAATTAAATTGCTATTTTTTATTAAGTGAGTAAAGTGGAGATTTAAGTGCCCTGAATAATGTACACGCACGAGTACTTGTAAATAGATGTGGACTGAGGTGGCTTGTTCAATATACGTACTTTTATTGGGGTAGAGAGTGAGGTGGCCTGCTGAATGTACTTTGAAAAGGATATAGAGTCACGTGGCCGCGTTATTGTACATGCGAAGGCGCGAAGTTTTTCTAGGGGAAGTGTTTGAAAGTGATAACAATGTACAGTAGTAGCAAGCCAAGTCTCTAGATTAGCTAAGAAGCCTGCTGACCTCTGCGCCCGGCCAAACGCAGCCGACAGAAGGCCAAGTAGACAAATTCGACAATCTCAACAAAGAATGCCATGGTGAGGCCGAGGCACAGGGAGCACAAGCCACCGACCCTGCTAACTAACGCTTCGAATGTGACAGTCAGCTTCTCCTCGCGTTTTGTCGTATCGAATGTCTTTCGTCGGATGATCACGTAGGCGAAGCTGTTTTCCCCAGACGGTAGCTCGCCGTGCTGACGGGGTGTACCAGCGGGCATCTTGGTCAGATCCGGCGCGTCTAGGTAATTCAGAATCTGCTTCGCCAGCCGCCCAACGTTCTGTCTGTGCATGATGGCCTCCTTGAGCTGCTTCCAGCAGTGCGACTGGTTCAGCATCCAGTGAAGCTGGAAATCTGTGGCCCTCCATCGGGTGATGGACAACTCCTGCTTGTAGTTGTACTTGCTGCAGCGCTTCCGGCAGGACGCATCGTTGTCCGCTGTGCCAGAATCGCCCAGTGATTCCAAGCACTTCAGACGGCTGAAATCGAGTAGTTAAGGGAATCTGGAATTAACATGTCACACATCTTTGTCAAAGTGAGCATATTTCAGTAAAAAGGCGGTGCCATGTTTCAAATGAAGTATTTTTAACTTCAGACAAAAACAGTAAGAAAAAATTGTTGCAAAAAGAGTAAAAGCTGAATGATGCACAACCACATTGTTTCGTCTAAAACGCGAAAACAAATCGCCCTAATGCCATCGGAATGAAACAAAGTGGTTATTCAGCTATGATATTCGGCGCAGTCAACAGCATTAGACGCGCCTGAAATAGCTTTTCAACTGGTAAGAGCCCAACAATAGAATGCTTTTCAGCGAGATGGATGATTGCGCAGTGAAAGCAAAAATATCGGTAAAAAAATCCCGTCAAAATTTTTGCCGGCATGCTTTGAGACGGTAAAAAAATTTCTGTTGACATCAATGAACATTATTTTCTGCAGCTGCTCCCTTGACTACTTTGAGTATTCAGTGTAAACGTTTTATAAGCGCAGAGTTTTTTTCAGAAAGTAGTAATAAATTTTAATTAAAGCAAAGTTATAATTAGTACTTTCTAAACACAATACACAAGCGAATTATTAAATATTTGGGACTAGTACTACTACTACTACTACTACTACTACTACTACTACTACTACTACTACTACTACTACTACTACTACTACTACTACTACTACTACTACTACTACTACTACTACTACTACTACTACTACTACTACTACTACTACTACTACTACTACTACTACTACTACTACTACTACTACTACTACTACTACTACTACTACTACTACTACTACTACTACTACTACTACTACTACTACTACTACTACTACTACTACTACTACTACTACTACTACTACTACTACTACTACTACTACTACTACTACTACTACTACTACTACTACTACTACTACTACTACTACTACTACTACTACTACTACTACTACTACTACTACTACTACTACTACTACTACTACTACTACTACTACTACTACTACTACTACTACTACTGCTACTACTACTACTACTATGATTTGGATTAATTTACGATTTATGGTAAGTTTTCAAGCAAATTGGTGGCGTAGGCACATTTTTATCGCCCAGGTGTTAAGCATTAGTCCAGACGCATTAGTCAAGGTGTGTGTTGACTCCGCCACTTCATTTGCATTTAGTCCGAAAAAAATTATGGTAGAAATTCACGCCCAACGAGCCGCATGATTGAACAGCTGTTGTCAGTGGGATTACTACGCGGTGGTACGGATTTTTCGTCCCACCGCACTTATGTCCCTCACTCTACTCTCTTTCTCTGTCCGACATTTGCTTCTAGAAGTAAATAAGAGCTAGCTAGTCGGAATTCTCATTCCAGTCAGCGCTCCTGACTTCATCTGCCTAGTCTTAACAGAGGTTGCTTTCATAACCCGAAATTTCAATACGACGAAATTTGAAAATTTCGAGCCTTTGAGAAGCGTAGGGACATTTTTATGATTTCGACGTGGTGAAATCTCGAACTTGTGAAAAGAAAACGGGTTTAAAGAAAATCCCTGCACGTGTTTTCGAGCTTCGTGTTTTGTGAAACATCCCCCTTAACATTAGATAAAAAGTTTCTAAACGAGATGCTTGACCAGCTGCTGCGAAATTGGGAGCGATTTTTAATGTAGATTGAAAAAGCCAGCTCACTCGACAATTTGGCTGACGTTGGCAGCGCGAAAGTCACCGCAGTAGGGCACGGCGGGACTCGGCAGTCCGGCTGGCCGAGGCAGGCGGGACAGCACGCAGCCGCAACGGGCAATCGCTCGTCGGTTCATCGCCTGCTCCTTGCACGCCTCGAAACTGTACGAGTAGACATTGTCCAGGTCCGTGATTGATGGCCAGCTGTCTGGGTGGCACTCGTCAATTGGAGAGTCTCTGGCCTCCTGCCACAGCACAGTCTCGAATGCGATCTCTACCATTTTGCCTGAAAATAAATTTTATTTATCCAGTTTAATATTGACTATAGATCAAGAAATACCACTCTAAACAAATTTTCACTAGACCAACCAAACCTTCTCAAACTGTTGCTACCTCACCATCAAAGCAGAGAAAGCAGTATAGGGAAACCTTCCGAAAACTGTCACCACATCTAGGTACGGTAAAACATTCCAAAACTCTTTGTCCCCTTAACAAGCTCCGAGAAAACATTCCCAAACTCTTTGTCACCTTAACAAGCTCCGAGAAAACATTAAAAAACTATTTGTCACTTCAACAAGCTCCGAGAAAACATTCCCAAACTCTTTGTCACCTTAACAAGCTCCGAGAAAACATTAAAAAACTATTTGTCACTTCAACAAGCTCCGAGAAAACATTCCCAAACTCTTTGTCCCCTTAACAAGCTCCGAGAAAACATTAAAAAACTCTTTGTCACCTTAACAAGCTTCGAGAAAACATTCCCAAACTATTTGTCACCTTAACAAGCTCCGAGAAAACATTCTAAAACTATTTGTCACTTCAACAAGCTCCGAGAAAACATTCCCAAACTCTTTGTCACCTTAACAAGCTCCGAGAAAACCTTCCAAAACTCTTTGTTACCTTAACAAGCTCCGAGAAAACATTAAAAAACTATTTGTCACTTCAACAAGCTCCGAGAAAACATTCCTAAACTCTTTGTCCCCTTAACAAGCTCCGAGAAAACATTCCAAAACTCTTTGTCCCCTTAACAAGCTCCGAGAAAACATTCCCAAACTCTTTGTCCCCTTAACAAGCTCCGAGAAAACATTCCAAAACTCTTTGTCACCTTAACAAGCTCCGAGAAAACATTAAAAAACTATTTGTCACTTCAACAAGCTCCGAGAAAACATTCCCAAACTCTTTGTCACCTTAACAAGCTCCGAGAAAACATTAAAAAACTATTTGTCACTTCAACAAGCTCCGAGAAAACATTCCCAAACTCTTTGTCACCTTAACAAGCTCCGAGAAAACATTCTAAAACTATTTGTCACTTCAACAAGCTCCGAGAAAACATTCTAAAACTATTTGTCACTTCAACAAGCTCCGAGAAAACATTCCCAAACTCTTTGTCCCCTTAACAAGCTCCGAGAAAACATTCCAAAACTCTTTGTCACCTTAACAAGCTCCGAGAAAACATTAAAAAACTATTTGTCACTTCAACAAGCTCCGAGAAAGCATTCCCAAACTCTTTGTCACCTTAACAAGCTCCGAGAAAACATTAAAAAACTATTTGTCACTTCAACAAGCTCCGAGAAAACATTCCCAAACTCTTTGTCACCTTAACAAGCTCCGAGAAAACATTCTAAAACTCTTTGTCACCTCAACAAGCTCCGAGAAAACATTCCCAAACTCTTTGTCACCTTAACAAGCTCCGAGAAAACATTCTAAAACTCTTTGTCACCTCAACAAGCTCCGAGAAAACATTCCCAAACTCTTTGTCACCTTAACAAGCTCCGAGAAAACATTCTAAAACTCTTTGTCATCTCAACAAGCTCCGAGAAAGCATTCCAAAACTATTTGTCACCTTAAAAAGCTTCGAGAAAACATTCCAAAACTATTTGTCACCTTAACAAGCTCCGAGAAAGCATTCCAAAACTATTTGTCACCTTAACAAGCTTCGAGAAAACATTCCAAAACTCTTTGTCACCTTAACAAGCTCCGAGCAAACATTCCAAAACTCTTTGTCATCTTAACAAGCTTCGAGAAAACATTCCAAAACTCTTTGTCACCTTAACAAGCTTCGAGAAAACATTCCAAAACTCTTTGTCACCTTAACAAGCTTCGAGATAACATTCTAAAACTCTTTGTCATCTCAACAAGCTCCGAGAAAACATTCCAAAACTCTTTGTCACCTTAACAAGCTTCGAGAAAACATTCCAAAACTCTTTGTCACCTTAACAAGCTTCGAGAAAGCATTCCCAAACTCTTTGTCACCTTAACAAGCTTCGAGAAAACATTCCCAAACTCTTTGTCACCTTAACAAGCTTCGAGAAAACATTCCAAAACTCTTTGTCACTTCAACAAGCTCCGAGAAAACATTCCAAAACTCTTTGTCACCTTAACAAGCTCCGAGATAACATTACAAAACTCTTTGTCACCTTAACAAGCTCCGAGAAAACATTCCAAAACTCTTTGTCACCTTAACAAGCTCCGAGATAACATTCCAAAACTCTTTGTCACCTTAACAAGCTCCGAGATAACATTACAAAACTCTTTGTCACCTTAACAAGCTCCGAGATAACATTCCCAAACTCTGTCAGCTCAACAAGCTTTGAGAAAACAAAAAAAGCAAAAACACGCTGACAAAAATAAAAAATCTTTATTATTCACTAGGAAAAATCCTTGAAAGACAATGTTACTACTCAAAGCGACAGACAGCCCAAAGAACACCATCCAGCAACGTGAAAAAATTTTAAAACCCATTTGCAAAATTTTTAGCCCATTGACAATCTATCAGACACAATAAGATTTCAAGTACTTAGTTTTTCTTTTGATTTCGAATCATAGATTTTTTATTAAAAGGGACTTGTGCACTAGTTCAATTTGGCAAGCCTTTATATTGCATCCGCATATTTTAATCACGAAAATGACACTTCAGCTTTACGCAGGCTGTCTAAAAAAATTATTTTTTCCGAGAAAAATTACAATTAAAAGGGTCTGATCTATGCACCAGTACAAAGTCAGGCGATGAAATCAAATTAACAAGATTGGGTGGCGTGACTCCCGACTGCCCGTGCCCTTCTGCTGCCTTGCAGCAGAATCCATAAGAAATTTGCGATAGAAAAAGCATAAGAAACTAATTATGTGTCCCAGCCGTTCTATAGTAGCTTTGAGTCGTGTAGTAAGAGCTGGGATGCACCTACTATTAAATCCAATTTAGTACTGAAGTAATACGCTCTAGCAGTGCGTAATTATCTGCACTTTAAAGTTAACAGCTAATTGAATGCGATAGACGACGCAACCAATGATACAGCTGGAAATCTTGTTACTCGTAGGTTGCTGATTTTAGTTCAATAACAATCAATAAGAATACTGCTGTAGTTTTATTCTGTTTACGCTAGTTATGCTAATAATCCAGCCTGTATAAATGCTTTGTCTGATATTGATTTTGCTTCTTTAGATTAATCTTGGGCCTTCTAATAATTATTGAAACCCCACCGAATGAATTGATCCGATTGCGTTGGAACATTTTTGTCGTGCGCAGAATTAAAAGAAAATTTCTTGTTCCCCGCAGTAGCCTAGCTATAGGAATGACAAATTAGCATTGGAAGTGCAGTGAGCTGTGACTCAGAAGCCTCCTCAGCGTGCCATGGGGCACTAGTGAGTGTGCAATTACTCTACTAGAGAAGCTGTCCGACTGGATGGTCTGGAAGAAATGAGTCTTTGGCGACAGACTTTGACGAGAGCTGCACTATTTAGCTAGTAGCGCAGCTTTCCTAGGGATATTTTGAAGGAATTCCGAGACACATGGACAATTTTCTGCTGATGTTGGAATAAATCTAATTGAAATCCTAATATACATCTTGGCTGTCAAAATTGGAAATCAATAGGCAGAAAATTGGGTGGTAATCTCCGGCGTTTAGACCAATAGCTTTGCTGTCCTTTGAATGATTAAGGCAAATCGGATTGGCGCTTCTGTACTCGTAGAATGGTGTACATTGGGGTGAGATTCGTGTTGCAGGAGAAGGATGTACATTATTCGGGCTGTACTGTAGCTTATACTGCCAGCGTGGTGTGCATTGGGGTGAGATTCGTGTTGCAGGAGAAGGATGTACATTATTCGGGCTGTACTGTAGCTTATACTGCCAGCGTGGTTTACATTGGGGTGAGATTCGTGTTGCAGGAGAAGGATGTACATTATTCGGGCTGTACTGTAGCTTATACTGCCAGCATGGTGTGCATTGGGGTGAGATATGCGCTGCAATACAACGATGTACATTATTCAGGCTGCACTGTTAGACTATTAGCATCGTGTACATTGGGATTACATAGTGTACATTGTGAGATTCGTGTTGCAAGAGAATGATGTACATTATTCGGGCTGTACTGTAGCTTATACTGCCAGCGTGGTGTGCATTGGGGTGAGATTCGTGTTGCAGGAGAAGGATGTACATTATTCGGGCTGTACTGTAGCTTATACTGCCAGCGTGGTTTACATTGGGGTGAGATTCGTGTTGCAGGAGAAGGATGTACATTATTCGGGCTGTACTGTAGCTTATACTGCCAGCGTGGTTTACATTGGGGTGAGATTCGTGTTGCAGGAGAAGGATGTACATTATTCGGGCTGTACTGTAGCTTATACTGCCAGCGTGGTTTACATTGGGGTGAGATTCGTGTTGCAGGAGAAGGATGTACATTATTCGGGCTGTACTGTAGCTTATACTGCCAGCGTGGTGTGCATTGGGGTGAGATATGCGCTGCAATACAACGATGTACATTATTCAGGCTGCACTGTTAGACTATTAGCATCGTGTACATTGGGATTACATAGTGTACATTGTGAGATTCGTGTTGCAAGAGAATGATGTACATTATTCGGGCTGTACTGTAGCTTATACTGCCAACGTACATTAGGGTGAGATTCGTTATCTCAGGGGTGACTTCTATACTTTAGTAGAGGAGTGGTGAGCATAATGAGATCAATTAATTATCATGCGTTTTTTATGAACTCAAATCATTTTTACTCTTACATTTTTCAATCCTTGGATTATTGCTATTATAATGTAGCTTGTAATTGTTTAAATGAAAAAATACTTCTACAAGAATTGACCTAGAAAGTACTTATTGAAAACCAAAAATTTACATAAAAATGACCGAGAAAATTTTTACAAGCATGTCGATGTCTGCATTTTTTAGATAAACTGCTAAATTCTAATTAGCATACAAATTTTTGCTTAAATTACCAAAAGGATTGCAAGATTCTATCCAGCCAGTAGAAAAATAGCGACTGAGCTCATTACCGTGACGGCCGTAAAACAATGCCTTCTACCATGAGTTTGAGGAATAAAAAACAAGGCTCTAGACTTTGTTAGAATCTCAGCAGAGGATGAAGAGACAGATTAGCTGTTCAAGAGTGACATTCAAGCTATTTGAGAGTTGAAAAGTGCAGATAGCAAATTGGATCGTATCGACGTGAAAGCATAGGTTATAGGAAGTTTCCATGGCAACCTAACGATACTACTTTGAGATACTTGCCTAAACAGGAACGAGGTTTCTATTCGCTGACTTTTTGTTAACCAAGGGCTTGAAGTCCCAATTATACAAACTCGTACAAGGCGTTCTGCAATTCGTGGGCCCTATAATTTTTGACACATTCAAATTCCTTTCCCTGTCTCAGATCTTCAGATTTGACAGATGTTACATTCTGACCTGCGAATCAGGCAATAAATTAAAGTACACCTCACCTTTTATTAAGCTTAAGGAGAAAAGCAAAGAGAAACTGCTGAGAAAATTTTGACACTATTAGAATCATTTGATCGGAAAAAAATTAGACACCCAGAAAAATTAGAACAGATCTACGGGTGGGCTGAAGGGGGCGAGTGGCTCGGCGGTCTAGCGCGTCTGCCTTGTGTGCCACTGGTCCAGGTTCGACCCCGCGTTGTAGGTTGGCTATTTTCCCTAGCGTGGTTTCGTGTGCAGAGTCACATTAATTTGGGGCCTTGTGCACGGATTGGTTGAGCTATGGGCCAGTTGTGCAATTTACGCCCATTCGGGCAAACTCCAAAGCTTAAAGAGTGTACATTGCTTGAACCGCCGCTTGTACACCCTATGTGAGTGCGTGACTGGGTGCCTGCCTGTGTGTGTGTGTGTCTATGCCTGCATACCGTATTTAGTGTGACTGAACGCGCTTCAGGACAGTCATGCCCAGTCGCTGGTTGTGGGACGATGTCGCTTTAAGCGTCAAAGTGCCTGCAGCCCTCCCGCAGATTTAGCTCTTTTTTTAACGGGTGGGCTGAAAGGACCGCAACACCCACCCTAAATTTTCCAAACCTTCCAGAAGCTGTGCGGCAGCTCAAGGACACGAATTGTCTCCTAGAGTCAGCGTTAGAACCCAGAACCTTCCGCGATATGCTGAGTGTGGATACGCCTTGATCAGTCCTCGGATGTTGTAAATTTTTATAAAAAAGCACGTTAAACGCGGTCCCTGTCAGCTAACCTGGCTCGATGTGCACGCCGCCATGGTCGATGTCCGGGTGGAGGCCGGCCTCGTGCAGCAGCAGGCGCAGACCGTGAGCCTGATCGAACACGTCCATGACGAAGGCGCGCTCCCAGGGCGACGTGGCGGCGTTTTGACTGTCGCCCAAGCTCAGTATGAGGTAGACGGCTGATAATCGTCGGGAGCTCTCCGACTCGATCGGCACAACCGAATAGCAGTTGAAGTAGCTCGGATGCGACACCAGCTGGAAGCGCAGCTGGCACTCCTTGGCCTTGCCAACCATTGCGTAGTTGCCAACTGTGATCATGCAGTGCAGCAGAAAATCCTCGGCCGAATGGCCCATGTCTACAGCCAGCTGGGGCGGCAGGTTCTGATAGTAGGTGCTGACTTTGTCGTAAAACAGCAGGGTACTCGCGTGACGGAACTCACCGGCAAGCAGAAGGGACCTTGGCAAAAAGTCCATGTGATAGAATGATTTCTAATGATTTAAATTGACAAGATTTTTGACTGTTCAGAGTGTTTGACACAGCATGATGATCTATCATTCAGTGAATTATTAAGCAAGGCGGGATTAGATTTTCCAGTGAATAATATCCTGTAAAATTGATCTTCCTTTTTCAAAAGCATTTTCAACACCGTAATGACGGCCGCATCGCACAAAATTATGTTAAGATCAATATATAATTGAATCATAGCAATAGAAGGTGACGCAATATTTGATTCAGAAATTGATTTATTTGATCATCCTAATCTCGATTTTAACTTTACGTATTTCCAGACGTCTGATGTCTGCTTAAATAGGTCAGCTTAGGTGAACAATTTTAAAGAAAATATTGTGCGAAAGCATAGATAGATGATAGATAGATAAATAGATAGCTATTTGGTATCTAAGACTACTTCATGGCAGCGTTCGTGACGTCTTGATAGTTTTTAACATGTTACGCACTTTCGGTGTCAGGCGAGTTGGAAAAAAGTAATAAAAGGCTCTCCCGCTGAGCTGAGGATATGAGACTCACGCTAAGAGTACGCAAGGAAATAGGATACAAAAATTCTGTCAGCAGGTTTTCCCTTCCGAATGGAAATTAATATGCGATCGCTTTCATATTTAGCTCTACCTTTAACCAAGCAAAGAGTAGCATTGCTGAGCCGGAAAGAAGCGCACGCCCAAAAATCTCGCCCCCCCCTAAAAGCAGACTGGTATACTGATCGCTGTCCACCCCGATCTGAGGTTGGAATTCATTCAACTGACCATTTTCAAATAGGCTCGGCTTGTGCATGGAACGATCAAACAAAAAAACTAAATGGAAACGCCAGCTCCAAATGCTAAGGACTCTCATGCTCTCTGTTTGCGCAGCTAACTACTTGGCGATGAGCAATCCGAGCAATACAGCAGAGCGAACTTTCGAGTTACCAGAATGGGAATCACCAGAATTTCGTTCTGAATGTGCATCCAGAAGCTTAATGTATCGAGTAGCTCAGATTCTGTACCAGTCAGTTACATAATTGCTCGAGCAAAATTGCCTTAGTTTTGAGCCTTACCGAGTCAGGTTGCGCAACCGTCGACTGAAATTAGTCGGCGACTCGGCCGCACCGGAGCTCCACAGTTTGCGCGCCCGCTTAGCGAACGGATAGTGACTGCAGAGCGTGATGGCTGGAAAGGCACTGGCCTCGTTGGCGGCTATGGACGTCTGGATGGCCACGTCGTACTCCAGGTAGTTAGCCAGCACCCGGGATGACGAATAGACGAGTAGGCCCACCATGAGCAGCACGAATACCAGCCAGAGGCAACGCAGGAACAGTGACTCAGCCTTGCAGATTCTCGGCACACCGCGGAGACTGCTGTTCGAGCAGAATAAGCTGCGAATCTCTGCGGACCGGCTGACTCCGGCGGCTGGCCCTGACGCTGCAGCCAAGGCGGACATTCGCGTTGCATTGATAGGTGCCCGTCTCCGATTATCGGCGTCCCTGTGCGACCTCGATGTTGTCAGTGCGACCGAGGTCAGAGCCGCTGAGAATTCGCTATCTTGCATGATTCCCGATTGATCCTGATTCTGCTTTCGCAGAAATGTGAAATATAAGCGGTTGGCTGCGAAAGCAATTGCTGCGATACTTTAGAAGGGAATTTTCTCCTGAGCCGTAGGCTACGATTGGCTTTGGATTGCGATTGGCTTTCATACGGATATTCGTTTCATCTGGCGTGCATTCTGCTCCTACACTGTGACAGATGCAGTCAGCTTTCCTCTTTCCTCCCTATTGAGTTTCAACAGTCTGTTGTACTTCCAGTGTGCTCGTTTAAAAAAATTCAGCCCACATGCGAGCACGTTCTCACCCTCCCACCCTGGCAGTCTGGCATCAACCCCCCGGCAACTCTCATCCTGATGTCAAACAATCTAAGAACTGCATCTACAGTTTTCCATCCAGTTAAACTTCAGTTTGTGCATCGCTCCACTGCGATAGTGACTTTGCTCTTCCATCGCTTTCGTTTGTTCCCACACAAAACGCTGCTGGGCGATGATGGATCTCACTCTATAACTCTCGCCTGCTATGCGCTCACAAAATTTAGTACCTGACTTGCAGTATAGATTCCCAGATCCGTGTTCCAGGCATGAAAACGTGAGTTCTACCCCTTAGTATGTGCCCATTCTCTTTTATCCCTATGTTTGCAAACTTATTTGAATAAATCCTCTCTAGAATGCGTGAACACCACCTTGTTTGTTGAAATCTCTACGACGAAATTCAAGCTCGAGTCGGCAAGAGAAGACAGCTAATGAATTTTAGGGACAAAAGCAGTTCGTTTGTCTCAAATTACTGGGTCAGAATGCAGAATAATAACTCACAGAATAATAAACACTTTAGTTTTGAGTAATGTGTTCTGTTGAGCTTAACAGAATAGAATACGTACGTAAATCCGCAAATTATGTACACATAGTACACCTTAAGTGCACGATTCTGAGGTATTTTTGAGTCACAGAAGCTGTCAGCAATACCTCAGACTGTTTTGCAAAATGCTTTGCATGAGGATGCCCGCATTCCTACTTCGTATGTATGGTGCTTTGGAGAAAATTTTCCAATTCAATTTCTTTTTTTTTCACTAGACTGCTTCTATATTTACTAAAAGGGTTTCTACTAAAAGCTGTCGTATTTTTCTAGCAACTGTGCACTTAACGTGTTTTTCATCAGCAAAAACGGATATGAGTTAAATGCGATCCCCAGTTCAGCGGGACTATTGTTTGCTAAAAAACCTATCCAGTTTCCGTGCGCATAAATGCTGCAACTATGAACTATTACGAAAAAAAGTGGAAGTCGCGGTATTTAACCAGTTTGGCTAAATTTGATCGAAAGTTGCCTCTAGCAAATAAAATTCTATGCTTTAACTAACAGATTAATGTAGTAAAATGCAAAATAGAATTAAAGCCCAAATTAGCCAAGTATGAAATTATAAATTATAATTACTTTTTACGACAATAAATATAACAAATTACTAAATCTAGCCACATATAATTATATTTTAGCAATCGCATCCGACGGAACTTCACTGCGTGCACTGACTCAAAAAAGGGAATTCAAATAGCTTACAGACTGTGACTATTACATATAGATTTTAAAATAAAATTTCACCCTCTGTTTATCTAATAATACCCAGCAAATAATGTACTGAAAAAAATATATCTTTATGGCTTTTACTTGTAGTGACAGAAATATTACTCTAAAAACAAAAAAAAACAAGTACAGACTTCACGTTGAAATACTTCATATGATAAATGTAGCATTTTAAACATTTTAAACATTTGAAGATCTAATATTTGTACAAGTTCACGGCATAGCAAGTCCATTTTGTGCATGATTATAACGTTAGAATAAAATTAATAATTAATCAAATTCAAAAGCGATTTAATTTTTGGCAAAGTGCATTAACTACTTACTATGATACTGTCCATACAATTATAATAAATATTGAAATATCAGGCGCAGTGACTGAAAAATATAAAAGAAAAGCGATATAATGTATTATAATTCACTAACAATCAGCTGTTCATTCTATATATGGAAATCAAACTCTCCTACTCATAGTAGAATAAGTGGGAGAATTTGTCTGCATTTTATCACTGTAAGAGTTCCAATTTGAGGCAAGAAACGTCTTTTACATAACTAAGCAAATAATATACGAGTGTACACAATCATTAGCATGATCCAAAATCCGAATACATTGAAAGGTGTGTCTGCCTTTAAGCTACAATATTTGGTTAGTTACATGTCTCAATAAATTTACTGAACGAGTGTGCTGGATATCAAAGAAAAACATTAACATTGAGATTGCAGCAAACAGTTTATAAAAAAACTTTTAAACGCAATTTTTAAATAAAATTAGCATCTGACACAGTAGACAGATGACATTGTCAAAAGAGCGATACAGTTTTATAATAAAATTGCTGGCCTTCAAGTTTAAGTCGACTTAAGAGCTAGCGCAAATTTAAAGTTTCATGTCTGCTGTAATAACTTAATCTATCATTTTTTCGACATCGACAATTATTAATTGAATTCGACAAGAAAATAATTTAATTAATGAAATGGTAATTTCCTGTGATAAGCTGTTTTATCTTCATAACTTTTTACCGAAAAATAAAGGGCATGTTTTGTTAGATTTTAGATCTCTTAGCGCCATATTTAATGGACTTATCAATTTATCCTATTAGTTTTACTCTAGAAGCGGCAGGTTGACTGTAGCTAGCGCACTGATCAGGATTAGACAAACTCTCCAGGATCGTCGTCGATGGAGTTCAGCGGCTGCGCGTGCGGATGAGTGTTCGTTAGGCGGCGCTTGGCCGCGCTGGCAGCAGCTGCGCCGCGTCCGGAGACGGGCAATCCCCTGTCGCCGACTTGCGGAGCTGACGGCGGCAGCGGCTCCTTGACGTCGTTCGGCAGCCCGACGGACAGTAAACAACGGCCTTTGTACATGAGCCAGAGCGCCTCGGTGACCTCGCTAGCGACCAGTTCGCCGGAGTTCTGCGCGATCAGGCGAAGAATGAAAACCCCGTCGGGGCGAAGGTATTCGTCGACGAACTGGAAGCTCTTTTTCTTGTCGCCGGGCTCAAGAATGTTGCGCAGCTTCAAAAACTTGCGCACAAAGTGCGTTCGATTCGTTCTAAAAACCGATTTGTAGATCCAGAACATAAAGCTGCTGATGCTGACAACTGAGACGAGAATCATCCAGAACCATAGGAAAATGTAAATCTTCTCGTTGAACATGTTGATGGGCAGGACGCACTGCACGGTGTGCCTGTGGTTGTTGGCTCCAACCCGGCGCACCCAGAAGTCGCAGAGGGTGATGCGCGGAAAATTCCCACTCTCCTCCCATTGTCGGCCCTCGGCGAGGTCTCGTAGCAGCTCCAAGCCATAGAAAGTGTAGTTAGTGCCCAAGTACTTGTTCATGAGAAAGAACTGACCGATCACGTTGCAGATGTAGCAGGCCTTGCAGATTAGATAAAGGCAGACTAAGAAGTTGCCATAGCGTTTGCCAAACCAAAAGAAGCAGCAATTCTTGGCAATGCACTGCTTGAACTTGATGGCGCAGCCGGATCTGTAATCGCGATGCGAGCCAAGCGAGTCTTCGATGTGCTTGGCGACGTAGCGCACGCTGGTCTGGCGGCTCAGCGGATCCTTGATCATCTCGACGTCGCAGGCGACCTCCATGATGTTGGACAACTGTGTTAAGGAGGTTTAGGGAGAATATGTTTTGTCCATTTAATAATTATCGTTTCACCTTCACGAGAATTTCTAATGCCGTTAATTTTCGTGACAGGCAGGAGAAACAAAAGTTATTTACATAATTGGTGCCTTTCATTGACAAATTTTGCTTGCGCACGGTAATTTTCAAAAGTAATAACAATGATTTGGAAACCCGCTGTGTCAAGAGCCGAGTAAATTATTTTTTTTGCGAATCAAAGGGCAGATGCCGATCTTGCCAGGGCTTCAGTCCAGTAAAGTCGCTCAGCTAGAATTTTTACTTTGCCTTCATTTTTTGCCTCACCTATGTCGCACAGGTACTACGAGCTACACATCACCTGATCTGATAAAATTATGGCTGTCGGCTCTCTTGACTTCACAACGTAATTCCGCGTAATTACAAGTAATATGTGACAGCGGAAGAGTCAAGAAAAACCTCAAAACTTCACAACCCTACGATGCATTATAGTTGGAGAAAAGAAATTTATTTCATTTCAATGGACCTCCATTGTGTACTGCTACGATTGAAAAGTTATCGTTTCAATGAAGTTTTGTTCACCATCCGAAATTATCCAGAATCTCTCTACACCCCCACGTTATTAGCTCAGCTTCAATAAGGCAAGAATAATACTTTTTATGGTGAGCAGGCCATCGTCAAATTATATTATGGTGAGCTGTCTTTGCGATTCCACTTTTTAACGAGATTGAGAGGTACACCTGAGCATCCGTCATGCTCAGCAAGGATTCAGTTGGCACGCAAAGCAGAGCCCAGGCGAGAGAGGGAATTCAGAGCCGCCTGCCTGATCAAAAGACAACTCTGCTTTGTTAGCAACTGTTTTTTATCTAGCGATATCTGTGTCTACTGTGTGTTGCGTGATGACGGAAGGAAAAATAGAGTCTACTTCCCGTCTTTCGTGTTAATCCGGCTTTGCGCTTTGTCTACCCGCCCTTTTGCTGTTCAGCTGTCAACTGATAGATTGACGGTTGAGGAAATGCATCGCTTAAGAATATTTTCGTCGCTTTGACTCGCTTTAATCCTCTAAGCGGCAAGAAAGCATGATGGCATCATCGTTCTCGCTGAAACTTTTGCAACAAAATTGCTTGTTTTAATAAAAAAATAAAAAACTGAGGTCAGTAAGGTTAGGGATAGGATTAATTCAAGTGAGCTAGGGATATAAAAAAGTTTCTAGCAATAAGATACGCTCATGAGCGACATACCTGTATGCCTGACTGCCAGTTGAACAGTCGCCAGATCAGGCAGGGCAGGTTAAATAGGAAAGCTTGGATTAGGAGTACCAGCGGTACCCACTGGTAGTAGCCAATGCTCTGTTGGTAGCGCTCGATACTATCCTTGGGATAATTCACGTTGCCAGGATTGATGAAGTAGGTGCTGGTGATCCAGCAGACATTCTCAGTGTACTCCTCTTGGGCCCTGGTGAACTCAGTTGGAACCCAACAGGCAATGGGTTTGCCAATGTACTGCCTGCACGAGATAATTAACGAGAAGACCACAATAATTGCCGTGGTGAATGTGTGCGAAATTCTGTCAGAAAAGTCGTCATCTTTGCGCAGCCGTGCCGAGTCTAACTTGAACTTGGACAGGCCGGTAACGAAGGCTGTGTCCATTGGGAAGGCGCCGGTCACATGCTCGAAATTTCTGCGCGAATTTTCAAATCAGGTCTATCAAATTAAATAAATAAACAAGCTCGGTAAATTGTCTTAGTATGATTTAGTATGGTTTTCTAGGGTTTTTTAGACCGTTGAATAAGTTTTTTACGACTTTCTAGACAATGACTCAAGATTGATGAAAGTTCTAAAAGAGGCTATGAAAGTCGAGAAAGTATTGAGAATTTTTTTGCAATTGCTAACGATCAGATTTGTAATATCGGCTTTCTCGCCCATGAAACCAGGTGAGGGAACTATACGACTGTATTTCAAGTCAAATTTTGCTTATCCCCTTCAGTTGTGCTTATAAATCAATAAGCTTTGACATCTGCAGCCGATTTCGAGTGCAGTCTGATTAAAAGCCCTATTGAAACTAGTTGAGTGTTTCTGAGCCGGGAAATTTATATTTTTTATCAAAGGTGTTTTATGGTTAAGTGCATTAGTCGGTGCTTGAACAGACCAGCCATCAATTTCGGGATCTGCAGGCGGGTGTGACAGGCCGCGTCAGCAAACCGAACATTAATTAATAATGAGAGCTCATCCCAACTTTGGCGAGGATTAGAGTCAGGTATTTTTATGCTTGACGGAGTCATTATCTAGCTAGGCGCGTTTGCTTTCTGGCTGCGTCTCTCTGTAGGAGACGCAAGTAGCAACGTTATCAAGCTACCCTGGTGCTCTGCTCAAGCCAAGGGCTGGACTGGTATGCTACCATCAGCACAATGGTTAAGCTTGCTATTCACAAACAAGACTACTGGATGGCTTTGCGTAGCCCTCGTGCTCAGTATTTTAAACTAATGAATCAACAGTGGATGATGCGGCATTAAGCTCATAGCCAGGCCTAGCCCGGCCAAACCAAGACCCACAACTATAACCTCACTTTATACCGATATATCAATACGTTACGCAAAAATTTTGGGATTGTTAAAACCTACTTGTAATGTCTATTTTTGGACGATGAGCCACTGCTATCTCTGTATACTAAAATAAATGTTGTTTCTGCATCGAGCACTTTTTTAAAAAAAACCCAACTGTCTATTGTGCTCGATCGATGGAATACCCTTTGGGATCTCTATTCGATGTTTGGCTGGGAGGCGAGAAAGTTGAAGAGTAGCGCCACAGAGAAGAGAGAAGAGATGGAGATTAAGCAAGTCTTGCACCGGGTCAATAGAGCATTTAACTGCTATTTCGCCCATATACTGCGCCGCATCCACTGGTCTTCACCAAACCCGCCATTCAATTAACTCGGCCGCTTCCCACGGAGAGTCTGCATTCTGCCCATGCTCATCCTCTACCCTTCTATCG
Source organism: Macrostomum cliftonense (assembly GCA_950096795.1). Lineage (NCBI taxonomy): Eukaryota > Metazoa > Platyhelminthes > Macrostomidae > Macrostomum > Macrostomum cliftonense. Next base: position 886,049 of record CATNEM010000263.1, on the reverse strand, counting down.
CTCTCTCTATCTCACTCGATGCTGACACTCAAACTTTCGACCTGATCTGAGATCTCTGGATATCTCGCAGAGGCTCCCAGTAACAAGCGAATGCAAGAGAGTTCTGGGCTTGCGGACTGAATAACCGCCCTCTGGGGGGGGGGGGCTGAGTTGACTGGGCTCAATATTTCAACCCGAGGCCTGGAGGAAATAGATTCATCCGATTGGAAATTCTTGATTTGCCGGGTTCTCACTCTTCCATATTCTCGAAAACGATATGTTTCGATTCGAGTAGTCAGTTCAATCCAATTTTCAATGAGTCCGAGTCCAGCATCCATAGATTGCTACCATCGTGTACCACCAATTATTGTGAATTTTTCCAATACAATTGTGCAGTAGCCCAGTTGCAAAGCTCTTCACTACAGAAATATACTATGCAAGACCGAAAGAGAATTCCCGCTGAGAAAAGGGAAGAAGAAAGAAATATGAAACTAAGGCAACCATTCGAAGTCCTCACTTACGACGGCTTAGATTTTTTTCTTTTCCTAACTTACCGGGAACAATTAGCTTCATCAAACTGGAAGGAAGGTGCTGGCCCCTGAAGTCCAGTTAGTGCTGCCAGGTGAATGGCTGAATAAATGACATCTGCGAACTGGGGCAATCAAAAGTTCGGGAGGATACAGGCCTTCATAAGCGAAACACTGGGGATCTCCTCCGCTGCCATCCTCTCTAAGCCTTTCAATTTCATCTCATCTTACAGCATCCAGCTAGCATTGGTGCAGCCACTGGGAAGGTGCAATACCTGAACTAAACTGCATTGAGACATTAATTCCTCCTGACTCTGGCCTAATCCGTTCGAAGTATAATCCCCCCCGCTACAAAGAGAAAACTGGGCTTGAGCAGAGGCGGATCAAGCCGGCGAGTCTCTATCTCCTTCCCTTCCTCTGGGACGTCGGGAAGCCTCTTCGGGGGTGCTTATTTTTCCAGAGTCTCTTAGATATTTCTGACCACCTGGAGACGCCTTCTCAACCGCGCGCTTCCTCCCAACTGTGCAAGCCGGGCCCCGCCCTCTCCTCTTGTGAAGCTCCTGTAGTGAGCCTTGCGCCTTTTTAGAATCCCATTTCCTCTCCTTGGTTCCACTTCCCGGTGCGGTGGACTGTGTATTATTTTATCCAGCGTCGCCCAAACCAAAACGTTTCGCTCTCGGTATCCTTGATGTCTGAATCGTACGTTTCAATTGCCCTGCTCAGTCGCTTTCTGATCAGAATAGAATAAAAGCCAGATCGGAGAGAAACTCCGATTCGCTTCAGTGAACTCCTCCACCTCCGTCTCCAGCCTGGCGGCAGCAATCTCTGCTGCTGCTCCCCAAAGCGGTGAGAGTGCAGCGTTTGCTCGAGTGAGTAAGCTAAAGCGTTGTAACATTACATTTATCTATCTATCTATCTATCTATCTATCTATCTATCTATCTATCTATCTATCTATCTATCTATCTATCCATCTATCTATCTATCTATCTATCTATCTATCTATCTATCTATCTATCTATCTATCTATCTATCTATCTATCTATCTATCTATCTATCTATCTATCTATCTATCTATCTATCTATCTATCTATCTGTCTATCTATCTATCTATCTATCTATCTATCTATCTATCTATCTATCTATCTATCTATCTATCTATCTATCTATCTATCTATCTATCTATCTATCTATCTATCTATCTATCTATCTATCTATCTATCTATCTATCTATCTATCTATCTATCTATCTATCTATCTATCTATCTATCTATCTATCTATCTATCTATCTATCTATCTATCTATCTATCTATCTATCTATCTATCTATCTATCTATCTATCTATCTATCTATCTATCTATCTATCTATCTATCTATCTATCTATCTGTCTGTCTGTCTATCTATCTATCTATCTATCTATCTATCTATCTATCTATCTGTCTATCTATCTATCTATCTATCTATCTATCTATCTATCTATCTATCTATCTATCTATCTATCTATCTATCTATCTATCTATCTATCTATCTATCTATCTATCTATCTATCTATCTATCTATCTATCTATCTATCTATCTGTCTGTCTGTCTATCTATCTATCTATCTATCTATCTATCTATCTATCTATCTGTCTATCTATCTATCTATCTATCTATCTATCTATCTATCTATCTATCTATCTATCTATCTATCTATCTATCTATCTATCTATCTATCTATCTATCTATCTATCTATCTATCTATCTATCTATCTATCTATCTATCTATCTATCTATCTATCTATCTATCTATCTATCTATCTATCTATCTATCTATCTATCTATCTATCTATCTATCTATCTATCTATCTATCTATCTATCTATCTATCTATCTATCTATCTATCTATCTATCTATCTATCTATCTATCTATCCATCTATCTATCTATCTATCTATCTATCTATCTATCTATCTATCTATCTATCTATCTATCTATCTATCTATCTATGTATCTATCTATCCCTCTATTTATCTATCTACCTGTCAATATTTTACTCTATCAGTTAAAGCAGTCTCACCTTCACATTGCTGCCTAGGGTAGAACTCAAGCCAGGATGATGTACAATAGAAAACTAAATTTTTAATGGCGTACCAAGAGTGAAAAACAAAATAAATGCTGGAAGTGTTTGGGAGAAAACCCCCCTTTTTATCTATCTCCGCCAAGCAAAGTCAGACAGAAAAGGAGACGAAGTGAAAAGCGAACGCGCAGTAATTCTCGCCAAGTTATATTCCTTGGCGTCTAGCCAAAGTGTTGCCGCATTTCTTCCGTTGCTGTCGCCCCGTGAGAGGCCACCGAACCCGGCGAGAAACTCGATGACCCGACTGCGCCGCTGAGCGATTCGCTTCAATCGCAGGCCTATCCTGAACTGTCGTGATTTTCTTCAGCCATCCGCATGCATAGATTTATAACGCTGGCCTTAGTTATGAGGGTTGACTGTCTCTTAGTTCAAGCCTATTTGCATTTATTGAAAGTTCTTGAGTTCTAATGTTTTTAAGGGTGCTGTAACGAAGCTAACGATGTGAATGAATTAGTTACTACAGTAGCCACACATAGATAATTTTTTTTAATTTTATAATGAACTTCACAAGATTTTACTACTCTAATGAAGGTTTACTTGAATCGGTTGCTTCAACTCAAAGGCAGACTCAAGTCAAAGAAAAAGACAAGCGGCTCGCTAGCTGTCAGGAAGGCATCAACGTGGCTTATCTGTTCATACGAAATTCGGAGAGTCTCCGGCAAAGATTTTCAATTCCTTTGCGGAAGTATTTTGTAGTTTTGTAAAAATGAGCTTTGCGGAGACTACTCTAAGTTAGTCTTTTGCATTACTATTGCATGTCTTTTGCATAGTTACTGAGGGTAATAATGTACTGGTTGAAGGGAGATCGTTCACCTGCTTAGTCACTTGCTAAGTCACGATCCTGGAGTCATCATGCGTCGGGTGCTTTGTACATCTGATGATCACGTGATAAATCCATGGCCTAGCTATAGAAAAGGATCAGCGGATTTTTTCCGAAAGCAACAAGAAAACTTCCACATTCCTAGGGATATTTTCCTTTTAAAATCCAGAAAAAAATCTGGAGATCTGGAGATTTCCCACACATTTGTGGTAAATAGGCATATGCTCATGTGAGATTTATCCCAGTGATTCTATCAGGGCTGCCACATCAGCAAGAAAAAATAATAGCGAACTTACCGAGGTCTATGAGTCCTATGCATTACTTAGTAAGTTGGCATTCCGTTAACTACTGACTCCTGTGAGCTGTATTTGCCATTCACTGTGTAAACTATTTTTTTCTGGCTAATTTGGCGAGGCCCAAAAGGTTCTGAGACGTGTTTCCTTGTTCAAAAATTCAAAAAAACGATTTAGGGGCGGCGCTGAGCTTTTTAGCAGAGCGGCTTCTGCTTGAGCAGGCCTGGGATTGGTTGAGCCCAGCTTCTCAACCCCATCAGGTCTGGCCACTCCATCCGTCTGTTCGTTTAAGCTACGCGTTTTAGAATTTGGCATGACAACAAAACACATTTGGTCTCTGATGAAATTCTAGGAACAATTGTCTCTAAATGTCGAGGGAGCGAGTGGCTCGGCGGTCTAGCGCGTCTGCCTTGTGTGCCACTGGTCCAGGTTCGACCCCGCGCTGTTGGTAGGCTATTTTGAGTGCGTGACTGGGTGCCTGCCTGTGTGTGTGTGTGTGTCTATGCCTGCATACCGTATTTAGTGTGACTGAACGCGCTTCAGCAGTCAGCGCAATGGACAGTCATGCCCAGTCGCTCGTTGTGGGACGATGTCGCTTTAAGCGTCAAAGTGCCTACAGCCCTCCTGCAGATTTAGCTTTAACTTGTTTAGGTCTCTAGATGTCGGCCAGCTAGTGACTCATCAAACAAAAGTACCCGATTCGGCAGCATTTTCAATTTGAGAGTCGGGTCATTCAGTCAGTAAGCATCGTCAGTCAGACAAACCATGGCATCATCCATTAAGACCTAAGATCGTCTGGCGAAATAAAAAACTCAGGGCAACTCAAGAAGACTTAGGCAAACTCAAACGAGACAATTTGAGAAGAAAATTCCTGCAGTCAAGCAGGAAATCAGGCAAGCGGGACCACTCCCCACAAACGAGAGTTCACACCCCATCAGTCCGAGTTGCAATCAGGGCCGGTTGATTCTCGGTCAAAATCGATACGCTCTCTCAGCGCTGCCACTCACAATCCGAAATGAAATTGGGAATTAACTTGGACGCTGGGAAATCAAAAGTGCGAAATGATTTTTAGAAATAATTAAGAACTGTTAGGCATTTTATAATGCCTGATTTTGCTTTGATTTTCATATCGCACTACTTACAGTAGCACTCTATGACGACGCTGAGTATTTAAATGTGCGCGATAAGTATTAAAATTCAATAGTTTCAAAAGCACCTGCTTCACTCGCTCTGTCTGTAAGCCTCCGCTCAACTCCCCAGTTAAGAAAGGCAACTCCATGAAAAATTGCATTTGAGTACGCCCGCTCACAGTGCCATTCAACCGTGGCTGTGGTAGGGGAGGAGCAGATAAGTTATTCTATAGCGTTCAGATGCGCGCACTAAACACGTTGGTTCAATAACTGATTGATTAAAATATATTTTACTCTTGTGGATCATTGCCGGATCCAACAGTGAATTAGGAAACTCTCTAGCCAGACGCAGCCATGGGCTTTGGAATCTTCACCAAGGAGGTTAACGACGAATCGAACGATCGGCTAAACCATTTTTTCACATTTCTGCTTCTGCTCTGCTGTGTGGTGGTGACAAGTAAACGGCAGTACCTGGGCAGCCCCATCAGCTGCTGGGTGCCGAAGGAGTTCACTCAGGCCCATTTGGAGTACACAGAAAACGTCTGCTGGGCATTGAACACGTACCATCTACCGCATGACAGGCCGATACCGCAGAGCCTGCCGGAACGGAAGGCCGAGGAGCTGCCCTACTATCAGTGGGTCGCCTTCCTGCTGCTTGGCCAGGCGCTCATGTTCCAACTGCCCAGTTTGTTCTGGTCAAACTGCCTGGACAGTCGGGGTATTCGGCTGCAGCGAGCCCTGCAACTGGCGTCCGACTGTCACGACTTGAGCAGCCGGCGCGTCCGACGTCATATGGTGGCCTCGGTGGCCGCGCACCTGGCCGAGGCGCTCGACGCAGCGGTGGCCAAGGCGGCGGCAAGTTGGCGCTGGTGGAATCGACTGAATCCGCCGCACAGTCAGCTGAGCAGAGCCTACTTAATCACTAAGCTGCTGTACATTGGCACAACAGCTGCGCAGTTTGCCATCATCAACGCCTACCTGACCGCCGGCACCAGGACAGTCGCCTATGGGTTCTCGTTGGCGGTTAACTTGACGCTAGGCCGCGACTGGGAGGAGACGGGATATTTTCCACGAGTGACCTACTGCGACGTGCTCATCCGAGTGTTAGGCAATGAGCAGCGGCACACGGTGCAGTGCGTACTGCAGATCAACCGGCTCAATGAGAAAGTCTACGCCCTGCTTTGGTTCTGGCTGCTGGGCCTCGGCTGCCTCACCGGGCGCAGTCTGATCCTCTGGTGCATGCGATTGTTGCCAAAAGCGGCTCGGCGAAGTTACGTCACCGGGCTGCTTCGGATTCGCGATTGCACCGTCGGCCCCGGCGGAGTCGGCATCGGCAGTTTCGTAGACCGGCTCGGACAGGACGGCGTGCTGCTTCTCAGCCTGGTGGACAGCAACGCCGGCCCGGCGGCAGCTGCCGAGATCTGCGAGGAGCTCTGGCGACGGAGCAGCGGTCAGAGAACGGACGCTGTGCCCACTGGTTTTGCTTCGGATTCGTCTGATACAGAGTCGGCTGCCCCAATGGCTGCGAAACCTGTTCGCTGGGAGACTGACGACCAAGTTTAAATTAAAATTGAAACTATGCTATTAAGCTATGTGTTATAATTAGGAAATTCTAACTGCAATTGATTTGTGCGACTGTAACTAAGAAAATCGACTGACTGTAAAATGTTTTTTCCACGTACCGACCTGACAGTTAGTTTAAAGATGGTTGAAATACACGAAATTAAATGTCATTGTCTGATTGAAAATCAAGTGCACTTCAAGAATGGCCGCAAGTACTTAATTTTAACTGATGAAACGAAAGATGGATTCCCTAGATTTAACGCAGTTCATGTTGTATCCTTGAGGCAACTATTGGCTACAGGAAGACACAGGAAGACAGGTTCTACGTAAAAAGCGTCAAATTATCCTAATGGTAGCGCTGTGATTTCAGAATAAATCGAAAATCAAAGGCTCTTAAAATTCGTCCCAACTACCAACTCATTGATGACCATTGCTGGCACAGCTCAACAGCAGCAGAATTAGCCAGAACTAAAGTTGATCGGCGAGATAGCTCTTCTCCCAGCCGGGGATTTCTTCGAGATTGCGGCTAGTGGGAGTTTGCGATTGAAGCTTCTGTGCTTCTAAAAGAAGGATAAGATTTCCCGAGCGCAGATTTGAGCCCAAATGGAAAATGCCGCCGGGACGGGGAGACACAGCCAGTGCGGATGGAGAAGTGAAGCCAGAGAGTTGTCCCCCCGATTTCTAAAAACTGCTTTACGCATTCAGCCACGAGAATTCAGAGGCCCAGGGGTTTCAGCGCGCTTATCAGCAGCACTCCAGGAAGAGATGCCTGGCGCTGATTTTTCAAGCAAGTTTCGTCCTAGCCTGCATTTGCCGACTCAAACTGCGACCGACCCCTCCCTTCCTTCTCTGTCCACCACCTCGCCGAGTTGCTGACTTACGCCCCCACCCCCGCTTCCAGTGAATGCTCCAGCTTATCTGTGAAGCCACACCGGGTAGCCATAAAATTTTTATGACCCTTTTCCATCCTCTGTATTTTCTCTCTGTCTCGGACTCTCTCCAACTCACTCTCCATCCGGCCCTATCCGGCACACACGGAGGCTGACAGTTTTGGTGTGAAGGTGCGGAGTGTTTTTATAAAAACATTGCAGGCCTAGCCAAGCTGGACTCCGCGTCCCTAAGCTCACACTGTTTTATCCCAATTTATCGCGGCACTGCTTCATCTGCCCTGACTCAGCCACCAAATTCTGATATTCAATCAATGCCAAAGCACTGATTTTGATGCACGACATTGGGGTGCAGCTTTTTATTGCAACTGCTGATTATAGACAGTCCGTGATGACCTGGACCAGTATGGGATGACCCTGTTTGTTTACAGTTAGCTGCCAGTAAGTTATTTAGGCCCTTACCCTAATCTGTAATCGGTACCCATCTATTCTTCTTGATTTCTAGATATTTCAGAAATTTAGAAAAACGCACCCCAAAAATCTATCCAATAAGTGCACTTAGAATGTCAGCTGCTTACACCCTGCATCCAGTCTACATCCATCATGGATGGATAGGCATTTTTAATCCTTAGTTGGGAAAGCTTTCGCAGCTGCTTTTAGCATTGTACTACTAATATTTTTCAGCTCAGCCATATCATGCTTTTTCTGGCTTGAAATTCTAGACGTCAGATGTACCCCCCTTCTCTTCCCACGTCTATTGTTGCATCGGCATGGAGCAGACTCAATCCTCCATATTTAGCGCAATCGAAATGGAACAACACACTGGGAAGGAGTAAAATCCTCTCGAGTAGCTATTTGATTTCAAATGCTTATTTTAGGGATCTTTTTTTACAGAGAAATGTTGTATTCTACGTCGTGTGACATGTGGCTCTGCAGAGAACAGGTTGACTGACACAACACGGATAAAACGTGGATGTATTCCATCTAAGAATGCTGCTTGCTGTTAGGCTATTTGATAGCCATCAGTTAGTTGTTGAATAAAAAGTTTTAGACTAGACTTCTTCAGATTTTCTTTGTGTACAGAATTAAGCAAGTAAAGCAAGTTCAACTGAAATACTATCATAGTATGCATTTCTCTTTTAATTTTTCTAAAATTTTGTTCTACATGTCCGTTTGTGACAAGTAGTGTGAGGGTATTTAGTCTCTAAGGATGTAGTTTTAGAGGAGTTTCAAAGCCTCAATGTGTTTCTCTGAGGTTTGGTAGTATAAGTCAGTCGCAGAAAGTGTTAGCTGCTTTTAGCATTGTACTACTAATAATTTTGAGCTAAGCCATATCATGCTTTTTCTGGTTTGAAATTCTATTGAAGCCTGTAATTAATATAAAAATGAGTGCAAAATAGTACAAATCGCACATAAGAAAACACTTTGTATGTCTTCTGGGGGGAGGGAAAGCTGCAGAGGTCATCAGTTGCAGACAATACTGACTTGCAGTAGGCAACTCAACAGAAATCAGCCCCTGTGCTTAACGCTTTTTTATAGCAATTGCTAGTTTCAGATGAATTGTCCACATCCATGCCTAAATAATCATCCATGGATTTTGTGGCCTAAACTTCTCAATTTTTGTCGCAGTTGAAATATAAGGAGATAGAAAAACACCTGCCCCGCTCGCTGCCACAGCTAAACTCCCATTTTCCTGGCCTCTCGGGGCTTCTTCTTTTTTTACCTGACAGCCAGACGCGCAAAGTTCTTAGCAAGGAATGCCAAACACGACAACAACGAAACATTAATTTGAGTTTGGAATGATGAAGACAGAGACGGACACACGGGGAGAGGTGAAATGTGAGTTGGTGACGATGGTACAGACGATGAAATATGCGGATTTTTAAGAGCTTAAAATTTTAAAGTAAGTTAAACAAAATTTTGAGACGGAGAACATCTCAGGTTTTTCATTGTCCCATGTTGCAATCCAGCGATTTCTTTATTAAAAACAAAGATTTTATAGTTCCACTTGATCAAAGTACTTTTCAGACTTACGAGCCAGATCGAGCAGAACTAAGAAATCTAACATGGAGTAAATCTCTGGACTCCTTCGCGATGGACAGTATGGTAGAATTTGATATTTTCATCGAATCGAGTTGACTCAAGTTCGACAGGCAGAGTGTGGGAGAGGGAGAAACGATAGAGCTGACAAACATCCGGTGCAGTTCTGGTTGGTTGATTGTCGGCAATCTAATCTAGTCGGAGAGGGACATTTCAATCGGCAGGTCGAGCCGTGGTAGATAGCAAACTGTGCGGAGGAAGTGTAAAAGAGACCTAGGAGACAGTTCTAGCGCGCCTATATCCAATATCTACAGCAGCTTGACAGCTCCTGATATCGAAACGTATGGGTGGTGGCAATTTCAGAAAAAGCCTTCAGTTCACGAAACCTGACAGCTAATCGCATTAAAAGCGCTCGTTGATGACTCTTTGGCCTGGAAACTATTGATACAGTGGATAATTTAAGTACACCTGCACAGTACGAGCGTATAGATAAAAGTTTGTGTTTGATTGATAAATTAGCGAGTCCGAGAGGTCATGTTTGACAGCTAAAGAAGTGACAAAGAAGTTAAGATTTTACACCAGAAAAATTGAAAGAATATTGAGTCAGAGAGACTGGGTAAAGAGAGGAAGAGATGGAATCAGTGGTCTATATCAACTGTATACAGCATTGGCAGCAAGAAGTGAACAGGGATCAAGCAACAAAGTGAAGGCAAGAAGACACGACCAAAAGCGACCAAGACGGATAGTCAAGAGAGACAAAGAGAGCCTTTTTTCAGGCGGGCGGACAGCAAGCGACTGATGCGAGTGGAAATCAGGGTCAGTGGGCCCGGTCACAAAGTCAGAACGGTTACAGGTCCTGGCGTGTGTTTTTTTGGCAGTATGAATTTCATCCCCTTGTTGTTTTGCCCGTCCCTCAAACCTGTTGTGTTTGTCTCTCGTCTTGTTTTCCTTCTCAGTTTTATTTCTGTTTTTTTAGGCACGCGATCCTTCGTACTGAGCAGCGGAGCGAGGTTAACTAGCTAGAGGGAGGCCAAAGTGTTGCGCAGCGTTTGAGCCTTGTTTGCTTGGGGCTTCAAGGCGATATTAAAAGCAGAGAGTGATTCCTATCTTGCTCACCCCTGGGTGCGTTATGCGCCTGAGCGGACAGACAAGCATGAGAAAAGAAACATCGCCCGACGTAAGACTATCATTTCTTAATATAATTTACTAAATAATGGTTAGGCAATCTGCCTTATGACCGGAAGGTCAGAGATTTGAGACTTTGCTCGAGAAGACAATTAGTGCACTTGAGCAAGGCAATCGCACATTTATTCAGTCAACAAATCGGAAATAGGATACCAGTTTAAGCTGGGAAAAGTTTTGGCGTATGTTGCGGCCCCTCTACTCGTAGCCCGTAAACAGATCTCGGATGCGAGCTGACTGCGGCTGTGCCGTGGGCTGAACATCTGATGGAAAGGTCGGGTGTCTAAAATTTTTTAACTCGCCAAAGAAATCAGGGCACGACAGATCAGCCGCTAGAGAAAGTCCGCGGCAAAAATTCTCACAGAAAGTCACGTAAAGTTAAGAAAAAAAGTTATTTACAATAACAGAATCGAATAGGCTGTTTGTCAAAAACAACTAATAATGTTCATACTAAAAAGTACAAACCAAAGTTGTCGGGAGAGGAAAAAATCATTCCAATTTGGTGCCAATTATTAAAGTTTTTTAACGTCTTAATGATGTGAAAATTCTATGGAAGATGGCGCCCCTGGAAAGGGCTGCTCACTTTCAGCAGATGAGGTAGGGAAGAAAAAGATAAAGGATTTTTTTTCTGCTATCTACCAAACGCCTCTCCAGGAACTGTAGTGAAGCCTATCTAACAAGACAAATAGGCGGCGAAATGAAGAAACAAAAGACTAGAGGCAGCCGCACAAGAGCTCAGGCCCTAGCGCCAGCTCAGCACGCAATTCTCCGGCAATTTTTATCCCCAATGCTTTGCCGTCCTGCCCGACCCAGCGCAGCCACGCCCGGCTGTTTAGTTGCATCGGTGGGCGAATCCGCCTCGACGCTGACTTTGCAGTTAGCTCAATTGTCACGCCTGCATCTGACTCAATGCGTAGATTCTTTCCGGATTTGATGCAGTACGTTGCCCCGAATGGTTATAAAGCATTCAGATTGGAAAACTGTTGTTTTATCGGCGTGGAAATTGCAATTCGGGATGAGAGGACACAGATGACGCATTATCTTAAGCTAAGAGTGGAACTCCGGACCTTTAAGTCCGGAGACGTTTAAATAAATAAAATGATAATAATGAAATAGGCGTATTTAACTGAAACAGCCGTAGTCTAATTGCGCGGCGCATCCGAGGGCTGTCTGTACAGCTGCTCAGTTCTGACGGGCTGGAGGGGCCGAAACACCCAGCCTAAATTTTCCCAACTTGCTTAAGATTTAAAATTTGTCTCCTAGAGCCGGGGCTCGAACCCACGACCTTCCAGTCATCGGGAAGATGCCCTAGGCCATAACAGCACGCAGCTACACCCCCAGCCCCATGAAAATTAGAAGCTACAGCAAGCTGAGTAGATTTAACATATGTTGTATGTTTGAGCGGTACTTTTAATACGGAATAGTTAACTTCGCGTGCCAAAAAATTTTTTTTGCAAAATTAAACCCGCTCTAATTAAAAACAAACACAGATAGGTCCGGACGATCACACTTCTTTTTACCTCAATTATTCTTTCCCACTCTTTAGTCCCGTGGCGTGTCTTGCTCTCACAGCATTAAGTGGCATGACGGATCTGAAGGAGCAAGATAGCATTCCAGTCCCCACTTGTCTTCATCATTTGAGTACGGTTCAGATGAAGCTGAGAGTCTGGGAATTTCGCCATACTAGGCATGAGGCAAGAGGCTGGCAAAAAATAGAAAAAGGCGCGAAAGTGCCGGTGTAAGGTGACGAAAGATTTTGGGACTTAGCAGAGATAAGCAAGCGACACAAAATTAGCAAGCGGGTCCCGGATAGATATGCGCAAAGTTGCAGAGATGGGACGCCCGGAGACGAGCGGGCAAAGTTGCACTTGGAGCGTTTAAAAAAAGCCTGCGGGATCTAGGCCTCGGCGGGGTGCAGCTTCTGCCGGCTTCCTCCTCCCCATGGGGATTTGACCTCCTCCCATCCAAGTCTCCTAACGCACGCACTCTGAGCTCTTCAACTTCCATTAATCCCGGATGCTCCACCTGGCAAGCTAACCATGGGAGCTAAATTTCGGCTTGAGCGGGAGCCCCTATTGTTCAGCTCAAATATCCTTCTAGCTAGGGCAACAAAAAGGGCCGTTTGGGGATCAGGTATTGCTAAAAGATGGGACCGATGGCGCACTTGAGCTGGAATCCACTTTGACAGAGTAAAAATAATTGGCCCCCTGGTTTTTTCAGGAGATGGAAAAAAATTAACTTCCTTGATGCGCAGGCAGGCAGGGAAGACAAATGAATGAGGCCAGTCACGCAGGGTACGAATAAAGTATAAAAAAATTTTAGTCCTAAGTTTCATTGCAGGATCCTTTGAGTATCTGACGTGCTTGATGAGCAAATCTGACAGGATGTCTGCATGGTTTGAGGGAGAATTTAATTGAGGAATAGCGCATGCCCCGCATTCTTGACTTATGGATGGAAATGGCGCATATTTTGCCCTAAATAAATTACTCACCAAGACTCATGAACTTATGGAATCATTCAATCACTCACTCATGGACTCATGAACTCACTCAAGCACTCACTCATGAACTCATGAAGTCACTCAATAACTCACTCATGAACTCACTCAAGCACTCACTCATGAACTCATGAAGTCACTCAATCACTCACTCATAAACTCACTCAAGCACTCACTCATGAACTCACTCAAGCACTCACTCATGAACTCATGAACTCACTCATTAACTCAGAAACTCATTAAATCATGAAATTATGCACTCATAATCTCACTCATTGATTCATTCATTTAGGGTACGCCTCTCTTCTCTTAGAGTGACTTTTTCGTACTCAAAAGTTGTTTGCAAAAGTATAGGAGCTCTTAGAAAGGACAGGAACTTCTAATCACTAATGCTGGAATCAAGGCTTTAACTTCTTGTGTGAGCCCCGGGATGACAAGTTGTGGATTGACAGCTGTTTTCTTTACGCAAAGAAAAAACTCGTGCACATAGAAGTCGCAGCTGGCAAGTACAATGAACAGTCTGTCACTCCTGTAGCAACCCGTCGCCTTTTTATTAAGCGAATTAACCAGTCTGTACTGTGCCAGTTGTGCGCTATCCACATGCTCAGAATTATATTATTCATGGCTAAGAGTCGCTTCTTATTTTTCAGGATGAGTTGCGCTCTGCGCACTGCGGCTCATCGGGTTGACAAGTCCTCAAAGAGAGAGAGAGGAGGGAGTGAGGGCTTGGTCCCACTTCCCGATGAGAATTCTCTCCTGTCCGTGAGCGCAAATTGAACTTAATCAGGTGCAACCAACCAAGTTAGTCCTCAGCAAAGCTGGCTCGCGAGTTCCATAAGAATTCGAATACTGTTCGTAATATTATCGCACTGAACGCCGCGCAATTTCAAATACTTCAACTTGAGTTTGCTTCGATTCGTCTCGCAGAATGTCTGGGTAGTGAAGCCTCGATCGCCTCCCCCTTTTCTCATTCTATTATTCACTCTAGGAACTCGAGCTCACTTGAAATTTTCTCTCAGCCCAATGGCCTCACTTGTGTCGGCAGCAGTCCTGGAGTGGATAATTATTTTCGATAGACTCCGCACCGGGCTTTTGTGCCCCTGGCCTCTTTGATGATCGCTTCTGATAGTTAACGGACAATTTTTTGGCTTTATGATTGACTCTTACTACACCTATATACTGCAGTGGAATGTCTTTGGTTACTGCTACTGAGTTGCGAGCTAGGAACCCATTCAAAACTTACTCATTTGCCATAATATTAATTTCCCTTCGTTAGCATTGTACTTTCAACCCAATAGACGATGCATGCATAACTTTTTTTACTCGTTCCATACTTTGAGGCGTGAATCTGAATGAATCTGAAGTTTTTGATGTGACCAACTTTCGCTGACCTGACTACTATTGACCTTCCTAAAGTGACCCACTTTCGGTCTGATGTAACCTGACTCCCATTGACCTTCACGAAGTGACCCACGTTCGATCTGATGCAACCCGACTGCCATTGACCTTCATGAAGCGACCCACTTTGGACATCTGACTTTTGACATGGTGATTGCGGGCTCGTGCCGATAACTGTTAACCATAGAATGCAATTCGAATTTAACGCGCAGTTTTTTATTACCAAATGTACATTTTTTACTCTGGGACTTTTCTCACATTTCTGGCCTGGCTGATCAATATCTGTTGAAGGTCAGATGGGAGACAATTACTGCAACTTTTACCAGCTACAATCGATTTTCATGTAGCGGATCTGTTGCAGCGGAAAGATAACCATTTATAGACTAGCTAAACAGAAAGTCGGCAGACTTGCTCTTTTCTGTGGCGAAAAAAAATCGAAAGATGTCTTCCTAGCTACCTCGTATCTCTGCATTATGCACGCAGAAACTTTGTCAGATGAGCAGCCGATATAGGCGCTGATAAGTGAGAAGGCGACTCCCCTAATTATTCCTTCTGTTACTTCTGCACCAGACAAGACTTTCTATGCCTCTCATAAGACGCTGTTTGCAAATGTATGCGCGAGCATGTAATACTTCGCATACCGCAGGGGAGTGAGGGCTGGTCCGCAGCGGCGGTTCTGAGCCCTGGTCAACTTGGCAGCAAATTCTATTAGGGCCACAGCTCGCCCTGACGCCTAATAGAGGGATTGAGCCTGGGAGACAGAGGACCTGATAATTCTGCCTTACTGCACCCTCCTTTTCGCATCGAGACCTAAGGATTCTTTTCGACTTCTCTTTATGCCATTTTTGTGTTGCTAGATTCTTATATTTATGGACTCATATCCCGATAATATGTATATTCCTGCAGTCTGTGCCTGCATCTCATATTCTACCACTGAGTCTCTCGCAAAATACACTCGTAGAAAACACTCAAAATCATCGTTTTAAAACCTGGAAAACGAGCGCCTGGGTCCTCTGGCCGTGCGGTGGTCTATGTCACGGTAGTACGGGCTCTCATCCATTCAATGCATTCGCGGTAAGGGCCCGAGATGAGCCGAATTTAGCTGTTTTGAAGGCTTCAATGGAGGTTTGTTGATTTTTATGCGGTTCGCTGCATGCCTCAGAGCTGAAGTCTCGTTTGTGTTGACTTTTTCCGATGGCCTGAAATTGGTTAATGCAAATGACTTGGTAAAAGATTTATCTATGTATCTATCTATCCATCTATCTATCTATCTATCTATCTATCTATCTATCTATCCATCTATCCATCTATCTATCTATCTATCTATCTATCTATCTATCTATCTATCTATCTATCTATCTATCTATCCATCTATCTATCTATCTATCTATCTATCTATCTATCTATCTATCTATCTATCTATCTATCTATCTATCTATCTATCTATCCATCTATCTATCTATCTATCTATCTATCTATCTATCTATCTATCTATCTATCTATCTATCCATCTATCTATCTATCTATCTATCTATCTATCTATCTATCTATCTATCTATCCATCTATCTATCTGTCTATCTATCTATCTATCTATCTATCTATCTATCTATCTATCTATCTATCTATCTATCTATCTATCTATCTATCTATCTATCTATCTATCTATCTATCTATCTATCTATCTATCTATCTATCTATCTATCTATCTATCTATCTATCTATCTAGAGATGAGAGTTTCCAGGAGGAAGAAGAAAGTAAGTCAGAGATTTTGAGGGAGCTAGAGAAGGAGGCACTGATAAATTTTAGCGATTGCAAGGCGGTAAATTACCGAAAATCAAAGAAGCAGGCGCCCCCGAGCTGATGCGCAGGGAACGAAGAACGGCTAGCAAAAATGGAGTCTTCCCTCTGCCCGGCATTAAAATCCCATCTCTAAATTTTGCCGACTTACGCGAACGCCCGCCAGCCAGCCCTGGTCGATGAGTGGCTGGCCCGCTGGCCAATGAAATTCACGGAGCTGCATTGGTGCCAGCCTGATCGCCCGAGTAATCCTTGTGACTTGAAACTGGATTGACAGATGGAAACAATTCGTTAGAGAAGAATACAGAAAGTGCCATGCTGACTGGAGACCCAGAAGCACCAAGAAGTCAGGGAAAGGAAAGTAGATGCACGATGAATAGTCTAGAAGGATTTGAAAGTTTCCGAGACAACTAGCTATAGGTAAAAGAAGAACTAGCCAAATGATACGTTTCTATTATAAGGATCCAACGTGCAGCGTTTGATGTTTGTGATGAGGATTCAGGTAATACCAGGAGACTTAGTTGGAACTGCAGGTTGGAGACTAAGAAATCTTGAAAGAAGCCAGTGCTTCCAATCGCTTTCGGATGATTTCTGCTAGCAGTGAACAGACAAGCAAGTCCAATGCGTTGAGGGTTTGAGACAGACATCTGTTTTTAATTCAACTTTGAGTTAGTCGGATTCAGAACTGGAAAACTGAAATAAAAAAACTGCCATTTAGCCGCTGGGTGAGGTCTCCTCTCCGTCTGTCAGGCCCTAAGCTGATTACACAGTTGCCCCGCCCACGGCTACACAAAAAAAACTTGACATTCATTCGGCTTGGAATAGGATTAGTTTATGCGTCGCCCAAATATCCCATCAAATTCGAAGACCGTGATAAGAGAAGCACCGAGCAAAGGCGAAAAGGGATTAGCTCTAAACCTGAGTTTGAACGTCCTTTTAGAGATTAGAACTGGAAAAGTATAAGAACTTTCTCTGAGTATATCAATCGACTCGGGAAAATATCGCCCAGGTCTCAACATGGAATGCTAGACTTTTTACCAGCAGAAAACATGTAGTTAAAAATTCGTTTTTTCGATAACTATTCAAGAATCATCTACTGAGCATTTTAGCATTCAACGATTTAGTTTAATCTATGTTGAACTGATTCAGCCAACCTGGAAAGATTTGACACAGGGTCCTGCTGGTTCTAAATTGATGCCCTCTCCAGCTTTGAGGTTCAGGGAATTCATGGGAGAGGCTTTGAATTGCATTATTTATTTACGGGTCGTGGAGCTAACTGGACCGAATTATTCATCAGTTGCGAAAGCGAGAGGGGCAGAAATCTTGCCAGCAGAGAATCGGGTTTTCCCAAAAATTTATCCCAACCTAGCACTCAACAGTAGAGCTCCGTCCCCAGACGGCCAACAGGTGCAAATGCATTTTCTGTGTACTTCTGAGTCCCTTTCAATATTTTGGCCAGTCGAGGCACATATAGTCTGCATCTACTGTGTACACAATGTATCTGAATTTTTCCCGATGTTACCAAGTTAAAAAAAATACGAGTTCTACTGTACCTATAGTCCAAAAAACGGCGAAAAAATCGCCTAAACAAAAAGGACTTTGGTATTTCCCCAACATCCTAAGGGGATTTGTACTTGGAAAATTGGATTATCTATAGCCTTGACACCAGCTCATCGTCTTGCTAACGATCAAGCAAGAAAGAGGAGTTTTAGCCTAGTGGCTAGGGCGCCTGCCTCATGACCGGAAGGTCGTGGGTTCGAGTCCCGGCCCTAGGAGACAATTTGTGCCCTTGAGCAAGGCACTTAATCCCGTATTGCTTCAGTCCACCCAGCTGAGATCGGGTACCATCTTGATCTGGGTAAAGTTAGACTGAGTTTTGCGGCCCCTCCAGCCCGTCAGGCTGAAAGCTGTACACAGCCCTCGGATGCGCCGCGCAACTAGATGCGGCTGTGCCGTTGGCTGTACATCTGATCGAAAGTTGTGGTGTCTAAATTTATTTATTATTTATAATTATTACAAGCAAGAAACGAAAACAATAAAAAAGACAAATCAGCTTCACTCTAAAAACAATCATGAATCACTCTGTCAGATCGCATGAGCGTACTACCGGCGTCACAGCGCGTGCTGCCTCGGGGCTGAATCAAGGGCGCCGGCGTCAGCCAGCAGGCAATCGACCACACATAAACAGTCACCAACAAGATGAAAATTGTTTTAAAAAGCCTTAGATGGCACAAGGTTTAAATCAAAGCCCGAGCGTGTTTCTTACTGTTATCTTTCGCCTGCTAGAATTCTTCGTTGAACATGTAAGACGAAAGTTTGACTAAAATTGCCTGAGTGAACTTTCCAGACAGGCTGTTAAATTGAACTTGTCAGCAAGGAAACATGTTTTCTCCATTTTAGCTTCGACCAAAGTACCATCCTTGAAGCTTAATAGGTAGTGCTAACTATAACTTAAAGGGTCGAACACTAGAACAGGCTAGAACAGGTGCAGTTATGGATCTTCTCCCATCCATTTATTTTGCACCTGCTGGTTCTGCAGGCAAGTTTGTGGCTTGTTAGAGCAGCAAATGCATAATTAGGCCATAAGCTTCGTTTTGTGAGCCACTTCTTAATATCAGAGCTCAATAGCGGTCAGTTTGAAAATTGCATAAATTCTTAACGACGAAAAATATTTTAGAATGGGCCATGCAGTTTGTTCTACTAACAGTAAACGAGCACGATTGAGAAAACAAAAATGAAAAGCATAATAATATTTTTTTAATTATGGTCAAGAATGCTGACAAGTAAAAAAATTATTTCCAAATTTTTTATTTCCAAATTTTAGTCCAAATCTTGTCAAAGTGTCAAATTTTCTATGTAAATGTCAATTTCAAAGAATTCGCACACATTTCTTGTCCAAAGGCAAATCGATTTTTCGGGGATTTGATTATTAAATATTAAACTCGTATTTTAAATCGCAGCATGGCCTCAATTTGCCCCAGGCCGAAGAAAATAGTTTTTTTTACGTATTATGAGATATTAGGCTGCATGCCCACAAAATGTACTCGTGAACCTTTAAAACTAATAAACTATAAATAGCCATCTTGCATTTATTGCGGTGAAGCTCTTGCTCAGCTCATGCCTGCTTGCAGTGCTCAGATGATTCGTTTGGGTAAAAAGCGGGCAGAAAGACGAGGGAGGGACGATGCATGAAACTGTGGAAGAGCCTGAGGTGCACAGCGCTGGTTTTGACAAGCCATTAGATACTTTTGTAGCCACCCTCGATCTTTAATTTCACTTCTATCTTTCAGTTCTTTGAAACCCTCACATATAGCCTTTAATGTTTCTTCTATTTTTTAGTACATCAAGACTTCGGCAAACAATCATATTTTTAGTAAGATGGATAGATTATATATGTCGTTAGACTGACAGATAGGTAGACAGAAAGATAGATAGATAGATAGATAGATAGATAGATAGATAGATAGATAGATAGATAGATAGATAGATAGATAGATAGATAGATAGATAGATAGATAGATAGATAGATAGATAGATAGATAGATAGATAGATAGATAGATAGATAGATAGATAGATAGATAGATAGATAGATAGATAGATAGATAGATAGATAGATAGATAGATAGATAGATAGATAGATAGATAGATAGATAGATAGATAGATAGATAGATAGATAGATAGATAGATAGATAGATAGATAGATAGATAGATAGATAGATAGATAGATAGATAGATAGATAGATAGATAGATAGATAGATAGATAGATAGATAGATAGATAGATAGATAGATAGATAGATAGATAGATAGATAGATAGATAGATAGATAGATAGATAGATAGATAGATAGATAGATAGATAGATAGATAGATAGATAGATAGATAGATAGATAGATAGATAGATAGATAGATAGATAGATAGATAGATAGATAGATAGATAGATAGATAGATAGATAGATAGATAGATAGATAGATAGATAGATAGATAGATAGATAGATAGATAGATAGATAGATAGATAGATAGATAGATAGATAGATAGATAGATAGATAGATAGATAGATAGATAGATAGATAGATAGATAGATAGATAGATAGATAGATAGATAGATAGATAGATAGATAGATAGATAGATAGATAGATAGATAGATAGATAGATAGATAGATAGATAGATAGATAGATAGATAGATAGATAGATAGATAGATAGATAGATAGATAGATAGATAGATAGATAGATAGATAGATAGATAGATAGATAGATAGATAGATAGATAGATAGATAGATAGATAGATAGATAGATAGATAGATAGATAGATAGATAGATAGATAGATAGATAGATAGATAGATAGATAGATAGATAGATAGATAGATAGATAGATAGATAGATAGATAGATAGATAGATAGATAGATAGATAGATAGATAGATAGATAGATAGATAGATAGATAGATAGATAGATAGATAGATAGATAGATAGATAGATAGATAGATAGATAGATAGATAGATAGATAGATAGATAGATAGATAGATAGATAGATAGATAGATAGATAGATAGATAGATAGATAGATAGATAGATAGATAGATAGATAGATAGATAGATAGATAGATAGATAGATAGATAGATAGATAGATAGATAGATAGATAGATAGATAGATAGATAGATAGATAGATAGATAGATAGATAGATAGATAGATAGATAGATAGATAGATAGATAGATAGATAGATAGATAGATAGATAGATAGATAGATAGATAGATAGATAGATAGATAGATAGATAGATAGATAGATAGATAGATAGATAGATAGATAGATAGATAGATAGATAGATAGATAGATAGATAGATAGATAGATAGATAGATAGATAGATAGATAGATAGATAGATAGATAGATAGATAGATAGATAGATAGATAGATAGATAGATAGATAGATAGATAGATAGATAGATAGATAGATAGATAGATAGATAGATAGATAGATAGATAGATAGATAGATAGATAGATAGATAGATAGATAGATAGATAGATAGATAGATAGATAGATAGATAGATAGATAGATAGATAGATAGATAGATAGATAGATAGATAGATAGATAGATAGATAGATAGATAGATAGATAGATAGATAGATAGATAGATAGATAGATAGATAGATAGATAGATAGATAGATAGATAGATAGATAGATAGATAGATAGATAAATACGTACATACAAGCATACATACATACATGCATGCATACATACATACATACATGCATACATACATACATACATACATACATACATACATACATGCATACATACATACATACATGCATACATACATACATGCATAAATGCATACATATATACATCATACACCCAATTGCATACATTTATGCATACGAGTACATTTGTATGCACATATTGTATATAGATGCGTGCATACATATACAAAGATTATACTTGAATGTTCCGCCATAAAGTTTTAAGGAATGACAAGGCTGCCTAATGGTTACAGAAAATGACGAAAATGGCTGCCAGATGCAGCAGGCAAACTAAACCCTATGTGGCGACCTCCACTTGAAGCTTAGTCTTAGTTTTAGCTGAACGTTGTAACCCACAGTCGTGCTGAGTTTAGCCCCTAGTTTAGCCGCAAACAAGGCGATGAGAAATATAACTGGTTTTTTTTGCCATCCCTCCATTACCCAGTATCTCGCCATTGTTCATTGTACGCTCGTACACTTCAAAGCGCTTCTGTTGCAGCTAACAGGCTTGCCCAGTGCGTAGCTCAACTAGCAAAGAAAAATAATTTTTCGTCCTCAAGCTAATAAGAAAATAAAATCTAATAAAATTGTCTGCAACGTACAACATTCGTATAAATTGCGTGTTTGTCACTTGCGCGCATATTCCTATGCGTTTAGTTGTGACCTTGGTGCGAAATTTCAATGCAATGACAGCTAGCGCGCCTGACCTACCCGTGATGCGTCGGGAGGGGTGGGGCATAAATTAGGCAGAATAGGTAGGTTGCTTGACGAGAAGACGAAAAAAATATGAGCTCATAGTGGCCAATTCACCTCGCGCATAATTAGTTGGCATTGTACAGCCATTTGGAAGACTTAGGCGAGAGAGTGCGGCGAGAAGCATTGTCAGTTGGGAAGGAATTTCGGTTCAGCCAAACTTTATATAACTGGAAACTCAAACTCAAATGCAGTATGCAGTAGCTTGCGCATTAGCCTGCAATTATTTTTCTCTCTACAGCTCGGCTCTTCACAGTGACCTACCATGTCATCCGAAGAAGTAGACATTGAAGGATCAACGCCAGCGACTCTGCCGGAGCCTGAAGCCAACGGCGAGGGCGGCAGAAAGCGGCTCACCCTGATTGCCGACCGATTCTGCGTGTTCGCCGGCGAGAAGCAGATTCTGCACGATGTCAGCGTCATCGCCAAGAGCGGCAGCCTGCTGGCAGTTATGGGTCCCAGTGGTGAGTGGGCGGATTTGTTTTCTGTTTGATTTCTGCTTTAAATCTGACATTAAAATGAGTTGGTTGGTCATTTTATGGTTAAATTCGGTCAAATAAAAAAGTACATGCGCACCTTGAAATGCATTAGGAATTTTAGCTTAGTGGCTAGTGCGTCTGCATTATGGCCGGAAGGTCGTAGGTTCGAGCCAAGTTCAAGGAGATAGTTTGTGTCCTTGAGCAAGGTACTTAATCCCAGATTGCTTTAGTTAATCCAGATGAGATCGTATACCAGTTTGAACTGGGTAAATTTAGAGTGTAAGTGTTGTGGCAAGGGCTTTACACGGCCCTTGGATGCGCCGCGCAACTAGCTGTGGCTGTGCTGTGGGCTGTACAGCTGATGGAAAGGTCGGGTGTCTATGTTTATTATTATTTTATTTAAAATCCATAATTTATGAATGCCGACAGGCAGTGGCAAGACGACCTTCATGAACACCGTGTCCGGTCGGATGCCGCTGACATCTGGCAGCATCGCGGTTGGCGGCAAGCCGGTGTCGCCTCGGATGCGAAAATCATTCGGCTATGTTACCCAGATGGACGTATTCTTTCCGCTGCTCACGCTGAAGCAGACTGTCCAGGTGAGAAGCTTTATGGGTGTTTGTAGTGAAGCCAGACATCCACTTTGTTTCGGAATATCAATCAAGGCATAATTAGACATGGATCCATTAAAATCATACCGCCCTAATTTCAGTTTGCCGCTCGTGTAAAGCTTCCCGACAGCATGACCGAAAAGGAGCGACATGCGCGCATCCAAGAAGTAATCAGATCGTTGGAACTTGAGAAATGCATGGACACTAGTGAGTTTGACGAGAAAAAAATCATTTGTGTCATTCGCAAATTAGCTTATTAATACACTGGCATGAAAATCTGGTGCAACCATTGACCACCCCGCAGTTATCGGTAACTTCATGCTGCCGGGCCTGTCCGGGGGCGAGAAAAAGCGAGCCAACGTTGCTTGCGAGCTGCTTCGCAATCCGGACGTGCTGCTGCTCGACGAGCCGACCTCCGGCCTCGACTCCAGCCTGGCCCTGACGCTGATTGACCTGCTGCGCAACTGGTCCACTCGCGAGAACAAGATCGTCATTGCCAGCATTCATCAGCCGTCGTCGCAGATTTTCCACGTATTTGACGACCTTCTGCTGCTAACGGATGGTCACATCTCGTATAGCGGCAAGCGCAGCGGCATGGTTGACTACTTCGAGAGCATTGACGTGCCCTTCCACAAGCACTGGAATCCCGCCGACTTTATGCGTAAGTTTCAGCGATTTTATTTCGTTTATTATTATCTGAGCGTTTATGTTCATCACATAATACGAGCGTATTAATCAACTTGTGGATTCACTTTCACAGTGGAGGTCGTGAAGAGCACTTCAGACGTCAAAGAGCACATTATCGAGCAGGGCGCCAGATTCTCCGACCTCAGCGAGCTGAAGACGCTTAATGCGGCTGCCAGCTCGAGAGCTCTGTTGCTGAATGAGGAAACGGATGACAAGAACAAGACTGAGAATGGCATCCATGTAGAGAATGGCAAGATGGACAACGGGTCAATGGTTAGCCTGGGTCACGTGAATCCGGCCTACGAGGAGACGAATGGCAAGGAAAACGGCAAAGTCGATCATGACGTTGAAATGGCGGCTAATGCACCGGCTCTGGTAGCTGATGACAACGAAGATGACCGCGAATTGTCTAACGTAACGCGGGTAAAATGGGGCCGCCAGCTCAAGGCGCTCACGATTCGAGGATTTTACCTGGCTCGCAACCGTTTCCTCTCGGTGTTCCCAATCATTCAGACGATGTTTGTTGGTCTCCTTAGCAGCTTGCTGTGGTGGCAGATTGCTCGCAAAGAGGAGCACATTAAAGACATTCTGGGATGCGTAAGTAAAGGCAGCTCAACAATTTTATGCTGATAATGATGCTACTTTTCCTTTGCGTCATCTGACCTGAGAAAAATTATCCCTTCATTGGCAGATATTTTTCCTGACTACAAATCTAAGCTTTGCTCCTCTGTTCGAAGCTATCATGTCATGTAAGTTTTTACTGAGTTTTTCTGCATATTGGAATTGGAAGCTTAGGAGTCTATAATTTTCGAAAATCGATGTCATGAAATTCCTAATTCGACATTTCCAGTCCACGAGGACATTATGATCGTTAAGCATGAGCGACGCGCCGGCATGTACCAAATTGGAGCTTATTACGTCTCAAAGATGCTCACCGAGATGCCACTGGTGATTGTCATGCCGTTCATCACCCTGACCCTTGTCTACTGGATTGCTGGCCTGGGCTCCGGCGTCGAGTACGTGCCCTTCGTGCTGGGAATCCTTTTGAACAGCATCGCCTGTCAGGTAGAATTACTGCTGACTAAAGACAGAATTGAAGTTTAGATGTAGATCTACAAGTACCCGAACCGTTTAGAAAGTTCGTTAGTTGGTTGTAGACGAAAATTTACCAATTATTGAGTCTAAATTAAACGAATCCATTTTTTTCCACAGGGCATCGGCATCTTCTTTGGTCTCCTAACCGACATTCCGAAGGCCAATATGACCTTCGCTTTTGTTTTCATGATGTTCTCCTTGCTGCTGGGTGAGCAATCTGTTGTGGCTAATATTCTGCCATTGTGTAGGAAAATTGAAATTAGCTGACTCATTGCTTGTTATTGGCATTTGATGTCTTCAAAATATAGCCTGAACGTACTACAAGTATATGTAAACAATTTATCCAGATAGAATAACTGTCTCAAAAGAAAAGAAAATCAAATTTTGATGACCGTCTATATTTGACAGGCGGCTTCTTCACCACCGCCATCCCTGTATGGCTGCAGTGGGCCAAGTACTTGTCCTTCATTCGGTACTGCTATCACTACACTCTGCTGCTGTCAATGCGAAGCTCGCCAAACTTTTTGTAAGTTTCTAGTAGCGGCTCAATTAATTTTTTTCGCTTCCCAGATGAAGTATCTATAATTTGTTTAATCTTGATTTTAGGTGCGCCACCACGCTGACAAGCGCGTATCCCAGCTGTCGGAACAGTACTTTTATTAATGCTCAAAACCAAACTACATTCCCGTCGTCTGAGATCATCCAGTACTTTCCGGACCAGCCTCTGCCAATATGGGCCAATTTTCTCGTCATCCTGTTGTTTCTGGGGCTCTTCCGATTGGCTGGCTACCTGTGGCTTCGCTACATGAAGAAGGTGTGAAACACTCGATATGGATTTTTCCTGTACAAAAATCTTCTAGCTGGAAGCTCATTTTTTACAGCTCGAGTGTTCTTATAGCTCGTTCAAATTTCTTTGCATTGTATTTTATGGGTGGTAAAATTTATCATTATTTTTAGGTTCTCATCACTAAAAAGCACAATAGTAGAACTTCCAGTCTCTGATGAATTTTTTTAGTGCTACAGAAAAAAATGCGGGCGAAAGTTTCATAAAACGTTTCATTGCTTTTAAAAAACTTTTCATTACGGAACAACTGTAAATTTTAACCCTTTTTCTGATGAACTATTTTGCTTTGAAGAAAACTTTTGAATTTTTACTTGTCAAGAAGCTCG
Organism: Macrostomum cliftonense; assembly: GCA_950096795.1. NCBI lineage: Eukaryota > Metazoa > Platyhelminthes > Macrostomidae > Macrostomum > Macrostomum cliftonense. The sequence goes on along the minus strand of CATNEM010000263.1, from coordinate 859,760 downwards.
CTTTGATTTTTTTTTAGTTTTATATGGCGATTGTCTACCGATACCCTTTTTACTGACATTCCAGCCCCTTCACAAATAAAACAGACAGATCTAACAATACTTTGGTATCGTCTTAGCTTGACTTCTTGACTTAGCTGCAGGGGGCATCCGGTAGGTCCGGATACAGCGAGGAGGCGTTGCCGCCCATTTCGCTAACCCCTGGCGACCACAGGCAGTAGGACTATGGTGTCGCGCAGGGGGATCCGGTAGGGCCGGAGTCCGCAGCATGTTCCTCCTCCGGTGGGTCCAGGAGGTGGATAGTTGCACGCCCGGTAGCCCGGAGGTAACGGACGAGCTCGCAGAGGTTCGCCGGCCTGAAAACATCGGTGAGGTCCGGGTTTGGGCCGAGGTGAGTAAGCCTTTCCTGAGTGAAGGCGGGGCAGTCACAGATGAAATGCTCCGCGTTCTCCACGCCGGAGAGGCAGAAAGGGCAGTCCTCGCTGCGGGTTTTACCCTGGAGGAAACGGTGCCTGGCAAAGCAACCATGACCGGTGAGGGCCATGGTGACAGCCCTGATGTCCCTGCGGTTGAGTCCGAGCAGTGCTTTGCGTAGGGCGGGCGTAGGGCAGGGAACAGCTGCGCGGGATTGCCGGCAGTCCTGAATGTTGGTCCAGCGTTCCCTGTGCTTGGTAGTCACCCACTGGTTAATCCAAGCGTTGACGACGGCGGTAGGAGTAGGAGCCGCGGGCAGTGGGCCAAAAAAGGACCCTGCGGAGCCGGCCTTGGCAAGGCTGTCGGCAAGCTCGTTGCCAGGGTGGCCCGAATGCCCTGGGATCCACTTGAGGGCGACCTTGTTGCAGGTGCCGAGGCGGTTGAGCTGCGTGATGCAGTTGAGAACTGTCCGCGAGCAGGTAGTGGTACGCTCTAGGGCGTGGATTGCAGCTTGGCTGTCCGAGTGGAAAGTGATGTCCTTACCACGGATGTTGTGATGCATGAGCTCCGTGGCGCAGTAGTTGATGGCAAGAACTTCGTTTTGGAAGACGGTAGAATCCTTTCCGGTGTGTTGGGAGGAGGTCACCAAGGTTTCCTCTCCGGAAAGGATGCAGTACCCGTAGCCGGAAACGGAGTTGATCTGAGAGCCGTCAGTGAAGCAGTGGATGCCACGGTCTTTCCAGTGGTCACGTGCTTCATGGCGGGGAGGGATGCTGGTGCGGAAAAAGCGCGGCGGACACAGCGTGGATGGAAGGCCGTCCGAGAGGATTTTGAGGCTTCCTGAGGCGTCCAGGTCCCGTAGGCTGAGGTCAGCATGCGGTCGGAGATGCCGTTTGCTAAAGGCGAATTGCTTCTGGATGGAGACGCCCGCGTCTAGGAGCCGACGGGCGGTTTTCGCGGCTTCCCCTCTGACGAAGAGGTCAAGAGGGGGAAGGTCCAGGAAGGCGTTCATGCCGGCGAAAGGGGTGGATAGGGTCGCGCTCATGATAGCTCGACAAGCGCGGCCTTGCACCTTGGTGAGGGCCTCGAGAGCTCCCTTCGTCTCCAGGGCACTGTTCCAGATGAAACCAGCAAAAGACACGGCTGGTCTCACTATGGCAGTGTAGATCCACCAGAGGCGGCGGGGGGTGAGGCCCCAGGTGGCGCCGAAGGCTCTACGGACCTGCGCGAGCGTCGCGAGAGCTTTGCGGGTTCTGTTGCGGATATGAGGAGTCCAGCTGAGCCGGTGGTCGAGGTTGACCCCAAGGCATCTGGTTTGCTTCTCCATGGCGATGGGTTTGTTGTAGAGAAGAAGCGGCTTTATCTTCCAGTTCCGTCTGCTGGTGAACATGATGGCCACGGTCTTAGTCTCGGAGAGCTTCAGACCGCAGCCAGTTGCCCAGTTTTCGGCGCGGTGGATAAAGGCTTGCAGGAGGTTCCTAAGGGTGTCTGGTGATGGTCCAGACACAGTGGCGGTGACGTCGTCGGCGTAGCCGATGGCTTGAACTGGGTCCGTGCCTGGTCCTGGACTGCGGAGCAGCTCGTCAATGACGATGTTCCAGAGGACGGGGCTCAGGACTCCGCCCTGCGGACCCCCTTTTTGGACCGCAATAGTGCGACTGTGTCCAAGGAGGTGCGAGGTGGCAGTTCGGTTGGTGATCATATACATGATCCAGCGAGTCAGATGCCCATGCGTGTTACGAGTTTCCAAGCCTTGCTGGAAGGCCTCGAAGAGCACGTTGTCAAAGGCCCCGTCGATGTCAAGGAAAACTGAGAGTGCGTAACCAGTGCCGAGCACGGCGCGCTCTAGTTTGTCCACGATGGCGTGCAACGCACTTTCAATGGATCGTCCAGATCGGAAGGCGTGTTGATTCTGAGAAAGCGGGAAGTTCCTCAACTCCACCCGGAGAAGACGCCAGAGCGCCAGCCTTTCCAGCAGCTTGAGGAAAAAAGATGTCAGGCTGATGGGGCGAAAGGACTTGGCGGACTGGTAGTCTCCTTTTCCTGGTTTGGGGAGGAAGACAATGGTGGCTTCCTGCCAGGGTTTAGGCACGTATCCGAAGATAATGCAGGCCCTGAGAAGGTTGCACAAGATGCTGAGGAACCTGTCATTTTTCACTGCTTCGTGGAGGAAAGCAGGATAGATGTGGTCAGGTCCCGGCGATTTAAAAGGTGAGAACCGGAGAGTGGCCCGGATCATGGCCACCCGGAGAGTGGTCCTGAGGGCCAAGCTTAGGCGGAGCGCGGGGGAAGGCGTTGGTGAGCATGATGTCCAGCGATTCCCCTGGGTTCTCAGCGAGCCGGCCGTCCGGTCTTTTGATAACTGAGAGCTTAGACATTTTGTCAAGAGTAAGCGCTTTGACCACCCGGGCGGTGGGGCGTGATCCCTCCAGCTCCGCGCAGTAGTTGCGCCACTTGTCAGACTTGGCTTTCCTGGCTTCACGCTTGAAGGCGTGAATTGCGTCTTGGTAGGCGATGTGGTCGGCCGGGTCTTTGCTCTTGCGGGCTCGGCGTTGGAGGTTTTTAGCCTTACGACGGAGGTTTCCGAGCGTCGGGTTCCACCAAGGCATGGATTTCTGGCCTTTGTAGGCTTTGAGAGGGCAAGAGGCCTCATGGGCTGTGATGATGGCTTTGTTGAGGTCATCAGCAAGAGTGTCAACGTCCTGGCAGCTGGTGGGTACGTTGGTTTCCAACCGGTTGGTCAGGCGTTGCAGAGTGTCTGCAAAGGCCGTCCAGTCAGTGTTCCGCACGTTCCTTTTCCAGGTGATGCAGGATGTTGAGGATGGGATCTGCACGCGGAAACAGATAAAACGGTGGTCAGACAGGGACTCCTCTTCGTCCCACACCTTCCAGTCCTTCACCTTTGAGGCGAGGCCAGGAGAGGCGAGGGTGGCGTCGAGGAAACCCGTCCACCGTCCGTTGTCAAAGGTGGGGGTTCCACCGACGTTGCAGAAATCCAGATTTGTGGTACAGGTGAAGGCCAGAAGGTCTCGTTGGTGTCGTTGCTGCCCCAGTGGGTGTGGTGGGCGTTAATGTCCTCTGCAACAAGCAACTCGAAGTTGCGAACCGTGCAGTAGTCCACGAGGGTAGCGAGCATGGAAGGGACCGCGGGGCCGTCGCCAGGGATGTAGACCGAGGCAATTAGCACCGTGCGGTTGGGGAGGATATTGTTGGATTGAAAAACGCACAGGTCACGGTCGGATAAGTCCGGTCTGTGCCAGGCTTTGAGTTTGGTAGTAACGAACGCAGCAGCTCTGGGGGCTTGTGTGTCTGCGAAACAGTCAAACCCCTTAGGTACATTCGGTATCTTACCTTTTCTCGTCCAGGGCTCCTGCAGCAGAATGATGCCCGGGTTTTCGAGGTCCACTACACGCGCTAGGTTGATCAAAGCGGCAATGCAGTGGTGGAGGTTGAGCTGCAGGCAAAGCACCCCTGGTGGAGAGGGTGTCTGTGCAGACCTCTGCCGGCTAATGGACGCGGTTGAGGAGGTCATCCTCTTCAGCTGCGCTGATGGGGGCACTTACCTCCATGGGCGTGTCTCGGTCAGAAACCGGGGCTGAGCGGTCCGCAGGGGCGGTATTCACGCTGTCAGCCTGGCTGGCCGGGGCGCCTGTGGAGGTGACGGTGGCCTGTGGCAGGCTGCGGTCACTGTCCGTGGGGGCACTTACCTCCATGGGCGTGTCTCGGTATCGTCTTAGCTTGGTGGATGATCGAGAACTGTACCAGGCAATGTACAATGTATAGTGTACAGCCAGCCTAAGCAGAATGTTAAAAAAATTTCATTCCCGTAATTCTATCTAAGGTCCATCTGAGGTGGATAGATTATTTGCTCGTACTGTCGCTAAGTAACGAAAAAGAAGAGCATTGGCAATCAAAGTGCCGGGTTGCTAACCCGCAAGCGGCTGATCGTAGCTGGCCACGCTGCGCCACGTCGATTTGTACCTCGCGGGAGTCTGTAAGCGTTGAAGAAACGCTGAATGGTACTGCCTGGAGCCGGTGCAAGAGGTGCCGGCTGGTGTGAAGTCGGCCTGCTAGCTGACGCATGACTCTTGAGGCTCTGAGGCGCGGTCACTGACGTTGATTTTGATCATCCAACATAGTACTTTTGTTGTTTTGGTTGTTGTTGTTGTTGTTGTTGTTGATGATGGTGTTGTTTTTGTCGTTGTTGTTACTGTTGTACTTGTTGCTGGTGTTGTTGTTGTTGTTGTTGTTGATGGTGTTTTTTTTGTCGTTGTTGTTAGTGTTGTACTTGTTGCTGGTGTTGTTGTTGTTGTTGTTATTGTTGATGGTGTTGTTTTTGTCGTTGTTGT
>CATNEM010000263.1:827500-852500 GCA_950096795.1 Macrostomum cliftonense | reverse complement strand
CCGACGCTAAAACCTAGCAACAGCTGATTAGTGCTGCCCGCAAGGTAGAGAAAACTGCAATCTCCACTGTCCGCCGCCCTGATTGATAGGTTCGTCCAGGCAGTCAGGTTGAAGTTCCCGACAACAAGGGCGCCTCTTCCGCCAGCTCGATTGTTGAAGTTGTTGGCTCCGCCTTTATTGTCTAACACAGCTTCCTGCTGTGAATTGTCAACTGAGCTGCTATTCAGATGGATGGAACCGTTCGACTTCCTGGTATCTTTCAGTAGCCTAGAAGAGATCCGAAAGAACTGTTTTTATTCAAGGTTTATGATAGGAAAAGATGCTTGTCGAAGTACATCACAGTACCTTGTATGGACAGGACTGAGACAAAACCCAAAATAGATTTGAATTCAGGGGGGGGGTAATAAATTATTTAGGCAAGACAATAAGTGCGTACCAGTGCTGACTGGAGTTTAGTTTTTTAGGTCTACTCGTACGAAAGCTGACGGCTTCTCAATTTCGAAAGCTGGTTGAAATGCTCGAATTCTGCAAATTTAAGGCCGATAAAAACAATTTTAAATTATTCTGGGTGTTAAACTCAATTTACGAGGCTTATTTTAGGTAGTAAATTACACGCGCCTGTCTCGGTCTATTTACTTGTGCTCTGTGTTTCTGCTTGTCTGTCCTGCTGTCATTCTGTCCGTGCTCAGTTAAGTCTCCTTTGTTGTCTCCTAACATGTCAAGGTGCTTCCAACAGGTGGTATCTGTTAACCGCATCTTCAGCAGCAACAGACAAAATCCAGTGAGTTGGAATCGCCCCGGATCATGGGTGCCAGCGCGAGCAGCCGATGCTGCTGCTACTGCCGACGCCGCAGACGTTTGAACCACCACACACCGTCGCATCTGGACGGCCCCAACGGTGTTGAGAACGCTGCCTATACGCACTGCCACTCCAGAACAGCTGCTGTGTCAACGACCGTCACTTCTGGCCGATTCAACGAATTAGGAGCATCAACGACTGAGCTGAAGCCGTGGCGAGCTGGACCAACTGACGGTGGAACAAATTGGCCCGGCGAGAAGGATGTCTACCGTGTGTTCGTGCAGACCTCGTGGCGGGTTGAGTCCTCCGTGCTCACACTGGTAAGTGAGAACAGCTAAAACAAATTTTGTTGTGACCCTTTTTTGGTGAAATTAGAAGTTTACTGTGTACATTAGCATTGGTAGTGTGGTAAGTCCACGAAGATCATTGCAGCTTTTGTTGTCTCTGCTGCGTGTGCGGGTGTAATTAGACCAAAGGCTGCATACGCGCCGCTTTATTTGCTCAAGTCGCAGGGGCATATATTTTTCCATAAAAATGGGGAAATCAGTTTCCAAAATGGGAGTCGCCAAATTTATCCATGGGAACAACCGCTCGTGACAGTATGAACACCCGAATACTCCTTAAAAGGTAGCTTCGTGACTTACTTTTAATCTCAACACATTTATCGAATAGTCATAAATTATGCAGTTTGAGATCAAACGTTCGATAAGAATGCGTCCAAATTCAGCCGTGAAAATGTCTTACTCAATAAATGATTTTTCCAAGAGTTCTTATCTAACCAAGGCCACAGGGTTCTTATCAAACTTAAATAGTGTGAGGATGGAGATCGAACTACTCAATGCAGCCGGATAAGACTTGACTTTGTAAGTTTCTTAATTACTAAAGTAATTGGATGATGGGGCCAGAATCAAAATGAACTAATGGAATCATTCCTTTAGCAATGAGAAGCGACTGAGGACAATGTAAGGGTGAAGATGCATGATTGAGGGCGGATTGAGACTGCGACTGAGGGCGGATTGAGACTGCGACTGAGGGCGGATTGAGACTGTGACTGAGGGCGGATTGAGACTGCGACTGAGGGCGAATTGAGACTGTGACTGAGGGCGGATTGAGACTGTGACTGAGGGCGGATTGAGGCTGTGACTGAGGGCGAATTGAGACTGTGACTGAGGGCGGATTGAGACCGACTGAAGGCGGATTGAGACTGCGACTGAGGGCGGATTGAGACTGTGACTGAGGGCGGATTGAGGCTGTGACTGAGGGCGGATTGAGACTGTGACTGAGGGAGGATTGAGACTGTAACTGAGGGCGGATAGAGACTGTTACTGAGGGCGGATTGAGACTGTGACTGAGGGCGAATTGAGACTGTGACTGAGGGCGGATTGAGACCGACTGAAGGCGGATTGAGACTGCGACTGAGGGCGGATTGAGACTGTGACTGAGGGCGGATTGAGACCGACTGAAGGCGGATTGAGACTGCGACTGAGGGCGGATTGAGACTGTGACTGAGGGCGGATTGAGGCTGTGACTGAGGGCGGATTGAGACTGTGACTGAGGGCGGATTGAGACTGTGACTGAGGGCGGATTGAGGCTGTGACTGAGGGCGGATTGAGGCTGTGACTGAGGGCGGATTGAGACTGTGACTGAGGGCGGATTGAGACCGACTGAAGGCGGATTGAGACTGCGACTGAGGGCGGATTGAGACTGTGACTGAGGGCGGATTGAGGCTGTGACTGAGGGCGGATTGAGACTGTGACTGAGGGCGGATTGAGACTGTGACTGAGGGCGGATTGAGGCTGTGACTGAGGGCGGATTGAGGCTGTGACTGAGGGCGGATTGAGACTGCGACTGAGGGCGAATTGAGACTGTGACTGAGGGCGGATTGAGACCGACTGAAGGCGGATTGAGACTGCGACTGAGGGCGGATTGAGACTGTGACTGAGGGCGGATTGAGACTGTGACTGAGGGCGGATTGAGACTGCGACTGAGGGCGAATTGAGACTGTGACTGAGGGCGGATTGAGACCGACTGAAGGCGGATTGAGACTGCGACTGAGGGCGGATTGAGACTGTGACTGAGGGCGGATTGAGGCTGTGACTGAGGGCGGATTGAGACTGTGACTGAGGGCGGATTGAGACTGTGACTGAGGGCGGATTGAGACTGTGACTGAGGGCGGATTGAGGCTGTGACTGAGGGCGGATTGAGACTGCGACTGAGGGCGAATTGAGACTGTGACTGAGGGCGGATTGAGACCGACTGAAGGCGGATTGAGACTGCGACTGAGGGCGGATTGAGACTGTGACTGAGGGCGGATTGAGACTGTGACTGAGGGCGGATTGAGACTGTGACTGAGGGAGGATTGAGACTGTAACTGAGGGCGGATAGAGACTGTTACTGAGGGCGGATTGAGACTGTGACTGAGGGCGGATTGAGGCTGTGACTGAGGGCGGATTGAGACTATGACTGAGGGCGGATTGAGGCTGTGACTGAGGGCGGATTGAGACTATGACTGAGGGCGGATTGAGACTGTGACTGAGGGCGGATTGAGACTATGACTGAGGGAGGATTGAGACTGTAACTGAGGGCGGATAGAGACTGTTACTGAGGGCGGATTGAGACTGTGACTGAGGGCGGATTAAGGATGTCACTGAGGGCAGATTGAGAAACGAAAAAATTCTTCTTCAAGGTATCTTATCTATTGATTATTAGTAATTAAAAAACTACCATTTTGATTAATAACTTCCATAGCACAGCGGTTCTTCTTAGGCACCCTTGCTTCCGCCATACGTTCGCATTCTCATGATTTTTTATAATTTTTCGACTCTCCTCCCTAAAAAAACATTTCATCCCCCTTCCCTGAGCAACCCGCCTGCTGTCGGTGCACTTTAACGCTATGGGTGTGGCCGAAGAAAAAAAGAGCGATCTTCCCAGTAACCAAGAGACGGGTCTAGCAGACTTTCCCCACTGCTGCGGCACATTAGAAACCAGAGCGAGGAGCGCTCGCTACGATCCCGCTTTGGGAAGATCTCGATCCCGATTACGGGTTGGATTAACTAGATTTGCCATAGATTATTCAGTTCTGAATTGAGCAGCCAACCATCCTTAATCAAACTTGTTCTTGTGCACGTTTTATCAGTTATTGTTTTACCTTCGATATATTTCTTGATGGTGAGAGTCGCATTCGAAACAGCCAACAAAGAAAAAAGCCTTCTTATATTTATTGTGATTGATGCTGTTTAATTCATTCATTTGCAGTTGTCAGCCAATTTAAACGCGACTAAGTCAGGCATGGAACAGGGTCGCAAGAACGAATTCGTTCAACTGTCTGGCCACTCAGGTTAGTGTGTTTACCTGTCTCGATGAGGCTGATTTCCTACAGTATATCGAATTATATTTGTTTTCGAGCGGTCATTTTAAAATTTGCGTATAAATATAACAGTACAATTTAAAAGATCACAAAGGTTCTATAACAAGGACTACTAAACCAGACACAGGTCTTAGTGGTTTCGTTAAGAGCACGATGAAACTTTAAAAAAATCGTGGTAATCTTTTTTAAAACTTATTAAACCATCGAGGAGGTAGTAACCTAGTGGCTAGGACACCTGTTTTACGACCGGAAGGTAGTGGATTCGAATACCATCTCTCTTGACAATTAGTGCCATCAACCTAATATCCCACATTGCTTCATTTATTCTAAACATCACGAGGAATTCTAAACATGCAAGAACATTCTTATCATTAAGGAAATTTCCTAAGTGTATCTTCTCAGTGGCAATTGATTTCCTTAGAAGCAACGAAGCCTTAGAATCAGGTTAAGCCTTTGCTAATCTCTTGAATAGGCTCCTTCACGGTTGCCAGCCCCTGGACCATCCTAAAACGCCGAGATGCGGCTGACTCGAACGAGCTGTCAGCTTACAGGCAGCTCATGTTGCAACAGAGCGGCATGCAAGACTTCGTGCCAAAGTTTCATCGGGAAGTTCAACTCAACGGCGAGGGTGAGTCTCTATACTCGTCTGTATTGATAGAAATAAAGCTACAATTTCTGCATACTCTAAGTATCATCAGGCTATTCCTTTTGCAGACTATCTGGAGCTCGAAGATCTGACGCAGCACTTCTCCAGTCCCAGTATCATGGACGTGAAGATGGGCTGCCGGACATTCCTGGAGTCGGATACAGCCAACCCGGCTCTGCGACCTGACCTGTACAATAAAATGACCGCCGTGGACCCGAATGAGCCCACTGAGGAGGAGAGAAAAGCCGGTGCCATCACCAAGCTGCGATACATGCTGGCAAGTTGCCCAGTTTCTATAGAATATCTGCCCGTTATTTTCCTTTATATATAACCCAAACTGTTGTGAATTGCGGTTGCTTTCATTTATTCCTAAATATAAATCTCAGTTTCGAGAACAGGAGAGCACTACCGTATCGTTGGGATTTCGTCTCGAGGCGATAAAGGTAAGCCGGGTAATTAGGATCGGCATAGTTACTAACCGTGCACGCCCAATCGATTGCATTTTAACAAAAAAATATTTTCAGACACGAGATCCGGAATCATGTTCAGCGTACAGTCGTCGTTTAAAGACAATAAAAACCGAATCCGAGGTAATGATTTCTGCTTTAGTGATTTTCTATTTCGTGAATCTTGTAAAGTACACTGTAATAATAGACACAAAAAACTCCCAAGCGCGAACGTAAATTTCTCCCCAGGTGCTACAAGTGATAAATTATTTCTGTGCCTTCAACTCAGTCGTTTTGCGCTCGTTCGCTTCTAGACTGCGCGATCTAAAGTCGTCACTGAAGAAATCCGAATTCTTTGCAACTCATGAGGTAAACAGTTAAAATTGATTAATTTTGAGCAGTTAAAAATTAACTTTGTAGCTTTCGAAAGGCTTCTTGAAGGTGACTGCAAGCCTAACTGACATGTAAAATGCTAGACTGACACCTTCGACACTTTTTGGTCTCCAGTTCATCGGCTCTTCGCTGTTATTTCTACACGACGAGTCGCTTCGCACTGGGGTCTGGATGATTGATTTTGCTAAGACTCTGCCACGGCCGCAGGGTGAGCGTCTGCAACACACCATTGCCTGGACGCCGGGCAATCACGAAGACGGCTATTTGATCGGTTTGAGTAACCTAATCCGTCTGATGGAGACTGCTGTAAATGAATATGTATGATGATTTCGCGATGCACTGTAAATTTACAGGTTGAGCCCGTTTTAAACAGCAGAACCTGTATTTTACTTGTCTATAAGACGTGTGCAAGACTTAATCCAAGAGTAATTGAGCCGTCCACCAATTTTAAATGACCTGTACGCTTTTCTTGAACCCATTCTGTATTTAAATACGGAGCACTAAATAAGCAGGAAAATTTTGCGTCAATTAGCGTTTGCGCGTGTACATGTAAGAATCGCGTAGCATACAGAACAGTAAAACAAGGTTTTTAATCAAAATTCTCCATGCACCTAAATTACGTAAAAGCTTATAAATATTCTTTAAACTCAGCATGGTCTGAAATTGTAGCGTACTTTTAGCATAAACATTAATCATCATTCTAGAAAATTCCCCAGATTGCTTAAATCAAATCGAACTTTCCAGAAACTTCCATTACAATAGATACATATCGTTTGCGCATTTATTAGTAGTCAATAATTAATTTTAGCCTGAGCAGTTACCCTTTTGATCTCATAAATTATAGTCGTATAATTTATCAATATTTAATTTGTTATAATTAAAGAAACTTCTGGAACTTTCCGGTCATCCCTTACGAAGTACATAAATACACAGCATGCGAACCTCATCAAATAACCGTACGAACTTAATTGTTCATTGATCCTCATTTACAACCAAAGAAACAACCAAAGAACCACCGCCTTCGCTATCCTTACCTTTATTTCCCGCCGGCCACGGACCGGCGGGCCTTACAACTGGTCCGGTGAGGCGTCGCATTGTACAATCGCCATGTAAATAACTACATTATGTGAGCAACTCTTCGCCACCGTCATCATCGCCTGTACCATCGCATCGTCACCACTCAGTCGCAATTCGCTATTGTAACGCACTTAACAGCCTAGTGAATCAGCCTGTCCTACACGCACCCGCGTACATCACAGACAGCAGTCGGCTTGAGACTACGGTCGACGACCAAAAACACAATGCCTACACGGGCATCCAACGGCCGTCCGATCGTATACTCATCCGAACTCAGCAACTACCACAGTGATTCGGAAGACGCCTCAAATTCAACCTAGTTCCTTACCGAATGATCCACCGACGTTCCACTGCAACCTAACGCGGCTGACACCACCGGCGAGTCAACTTCAGCATGCACACCCTTCCACGAGGGATTTCGACAACCCGGAGGCCCACCAGCCAGCCAACCCGCAAGCCAGCATCTTCCGCTCACTCGGTGCGACCTTGACGGGATGCCCCGGCCGCAGAGCGACTCCTGCTCCGAAGAGCGCGCCCGTAGTTACGCAGGATCGTCTGTCTGCAATCTTTGGCATCTCCGCAGGTCGACTCCACACGTCGACAATCCGCCGTTCCGGAGCATCACGGACGAGAGCACGAGTAGCGGCCAGGAAGACTCCGAATGCTACACCAAGATACTACATTCGTCCAAGCATGACGTTTGACCAACATAGTATGTAACAGTACAATCCTATATTTTCCCTTTCACCAAGCAAATGCGTAAATTTTTTCATGTATTTATCGCATTATCTGTAGTTCACCCTCTCATTCACAACTTTTTATTACACGTGACTCCGTTCTCAGAGGGGGGACTGTTGTAGCGTACTTTTAGCATAAACATTAATCATCATTCTAGAAAATTCCCCAGATTGCTTAAATCAAATCGAACTTTCCAGAAACTTCCATTACAATAGATACATATCGTTTGCGCATTTATTAGTAGTCAATAATTAATTTTAGCCTGAGCAGTTACCCTTTTGATCTCATAAATTATAGTCGTATAATTTATCAATATTTAATTTGTTATAATTAAAGAAACTTCTGGAACTTTCCGGTCATCCCTTACGAAGTACATAAATACACAGCATGCGAACCTCATCAAATAACCGTACGAACTTAATTGTTCATTGATCCTCATTTACAACCAAAGAAACAACCAAAGAACCACCGCCTTCGCTATCCTTACCTTTATTTCCCGCCGGCCACGGACCGGCGGGCCTTACAAAATTATAGGCTACAGGTGATTAGAAAATTTCAAATTAGTGCTCATAGTTTAATTTTTTGGGACCTCCTCTCTAGCTCAATAAAACAGTTATTTTATTCATTTCAATTTCAATCTGTCGTTCTAAGAACAAAAGAACAATTTATACGAGCTATTTAAAATTTATTAGTAGTCAATAATTAATTTTAGCCTGAGCAGTTACCCTTTTGATCTCATAAATTATAGTCGTATAATTTATCAATATTTAATTTGTTATAATTAAAGAAACTTCTCGTATATTCGATTTTTGTTGGGTTTCGGCCTTGTCGTTTTACCGACGCAGTCTCAGAGCGCCGATCTTATTATCTATATCGACAACTCTGGCCTCCCATTCCCGATCTCGAGGTCAGCCCCAGGGGTAGCAGGATAGATGTGGCGAGCGGCTAGGTCCTATGCTAGGAGACGACAGAGAGAGACAGACACGGAGATAAAGAAAGGTAGAGAGCCGCCAGCTCCAGAAGGGAGCTGACAGCCCCGCCGCCACCAACTTGTGTGGACTGCATCACCAAACAGCCTTATCGAAACCAAGTTCCCGACTAATTGAGGCCTGATTTCCACCTACAACTAGTGTCTTTTAGCCGTCAATCTCGAAGTCATAGCCGACAAAGGGACACTGCAGGGACTAGATCGCATGACCAAGGCAGGCTCAGAGAGGACTTGTGCAGGGGGTTCTTGCATGGATCGGATTGTGTGGACTCGGAAATGCACTATTATATTACTAAGAGGAGTAAGGTAATGTAGTGTTTAGTGTAGTATTTAGTGTAGCGATATGTAGCGCTACAAGACTCAGGGCATTAATGCCTCCTCGCTGGCTATGGGACGATTTCGCCTTAAGTGTCACAAGTACCGCAGTTCAGTGCTGAGTGCTGATTATTATTATTTTTCATTAGCTTATCATGTCTCCAAGCAAAATATTTTTTTTATTTAAGGAGCCACATACAAATCAAATCTTTCTTTAGGCCCGTTTATAATAAAGACTACTTTAAATTTATTATAACTTCAAATAAGTGTTACGCAGGATTTTAAAAAAGATGTTTTCTAGAAAATGAATCTTGATCTAGAAGAATCTATATTTTCATAGACATAAAGGATAAAAAGTGTTTAAAATGCACCGCATTTCCTTTTAAATATTTGCTTAAACTCTTATATTAAATAGTAACTGCCTCATTTTAAACATTTGGCCATTTTATAGTATACTAAAGCTCCAGAAAACAATCAGAAGGCCAAAGTTTTGTGACTTTAAATCGTCTAATATTTTACCCAGAACAATAAATATCAGACAAAGCTGAAAGTACACTTAAGTAGCAGAGCCCAAACCTTCCGAAGTTTCGAAATTATTTAGAATAAGAACGATTTAGGCCCCTGAAATATATGAAATACCTACATGCAGTTAGCTAATTAGTAATTATGTTTATCGTGTGAATGGTTTTCACAGATTCTATGAATTAGTTACAAGCTGCTAACTAAATTAATGGGCTATAAACTATTTTTTATTCCAGTAAAGTAGCAAGCATTTTTACTACAATGTATAATTAAGTCATTTTATTATTTAAGTAAAACCTGTCTAAAATTGCTTTGCAATGCTTTCTATTTTTTATGAATAAAATTCTGTCCAACCATTTTTATGCTACAATCAAATGATAATATGTCATGGGCATATACTCGTAATTTTTTTAAAAGTGGGGGCCATGGCCCATACTGACCCTCTATTCCTATGCCTATACAAGTGTCTATCTCAAAATAACTTATTGCAGCTTGAATGTAATTTTACTGTTAAAAATGATAAATGGAAGAAGATAAGGAGTTCATTTTTGTAGTTAAACTCTCCTATTTATTGCCTATTATCAATAAACTCTCTGATTTTAGAAATTTGATTGCATCATTGTTTTTGCATTATAAAAACTTTGGCTATAATGTGTAAAGTATTCTTAACCATCTTAAATTTTTTTATATTGCTAAAAACTATGGTTACTAATATCCTGATTAGCTGTTTGTCACGCTAATTTGCATTATTTAAATTAACAAAGCCTTCAGAAACTGACAGCAACCAAATTGCCAGTGGCAGTCTGAGGGCCAAGTGGGAGGCCCGCCTAGCCGAACTCACTGGTCATCGTGTTGACCTGTCAGGCCGGCGTCTCCTGACAACGCTGATAGTGCACGAGGCTCTCGGCGCCAGCCTGCTAATTGGCGCATGGGCCGCCTGCTATCGCCTGCGATTCACCTCGCGCCATCTGCTGCCCCTCCTGCCGGCTTCGTTTGGCGCGGCGCACGAGCGCGGAGCGGCCGCCGGCCGGAGAGCTCTGGCGAGATGGCCTCGCCTGGGTCGGCGCGTGTCCGATCCCCAGCGCCTCGTGGTCAGCGCGGCTGAGAGCTTCCTGCTGAGGAAACTCTGCGGCCCCGTGCTGGTGCCTGCCAAGCTGCTAGCCGCCTACTATCTGGCGGGCACTGTGTGCTGACCTCTCTTTCTTGCTTCCGTCTGCTCAATTTCGGCTTGATTACTCTATTGTTTCTTGTTTCGGCCCCCTTGAAACCATTCTCTGACGCAATTGTGCAAAACAAAATGTTTGTCCTCCATCAGAATACAGGCATTTGTAATTGAAAAATTACCACTTTTAGACAAATATATTATTCAAAATGCATTGACTGATTTCATTAGTATGAAAATAAACTTTCAGAATATAATTTAACGTGACTTGGTTATTTTAAAGCAGTTTTTGTTGTCAGGGTTTCATATGCACACAAATACAGCCAAACCTCAATACTCGTACAACCGCGTGTTGAAAACCCAAGTTTTGGCTTGCAAGTCAGCAGCAGAAGAGACGGAAAAAGAGCACACTTTCGACCAACAGCTAGCTGTGTCAGAGCCGCAAGATCCAGCCCAAATCTTTCCAGGTCAAACTGGTACTCGATCTCAGCACAAACTGTCTCCTAGAGCTGGGTCCTAACCTCTAGGATCAAGACTAAAAACCATCCTGTAAAAATAGTCTGTGTACAGGTGCGAGGCATGGCAGATTATAGTCCGAAACTCCGAATAGACCTGGTGTGTCGCAAACCTCACCAAGAGAAGTTATACTGTGATAAAAAACATTGTTAAAATTTTATATTTGTTTTAAAATGTAATGCGCATATATACGCTCGTATTTACAAAATTTTCGGGAAACAATAAAATTTTTAAGCATCGGGATTTACAAAATTATTTCTATTCTTGGTGCAAAAATTCTCATAAAAAATAAACTAATGAGCGAAAAGTATTTTTGAATGTCTACTTGTGATGCATACTGTAAGTAGTAGCAAACTGGAGTGTAGTACGCTGAAATATTCAAGAATCCCAAAAACCAATTGAACGATTTTTTGCTAACTTTGATGACAAAAATGATGCCTCATAAAACGGTACAATTAATCGAAATTAACTTCCTAATTTGACGCTAAGTTTTTAGGGCAAAACCCCATTCTGTTTTAACCCCAAAAATGATACTATTTTTAATTGAAGCATATTTGGGCTCATTTACACAAGAATCAATGAGTTCATTTTTAGGTGAGCTCCACGTGCTTTTTTTCAAATGAAAGGTGACAATTATACACGCGCGCTCAATGTACATCTATACTGTACTTGCGAGGCTTCATTTGATTGGGGTGTCAATGCATGGTACCCTACCGGGGTGTGAGCGCGCGCTCATAACAATCTGCCTTTGTCTTAAACCTGTTAAATTGGCAATTTTAATGTTTTTTAATCAATTAAACCGCTTAAAAGAGTGCAACAATGGCTGTCGTGCTTATGCGCTACACAATAAGCCTCAAGGCATTTGGTGAGTAAGGGGATATTAATGTACATCTATGAATTTGTGCGTTCCTGGAATACGGATTTGAAAACTTCAATTTGATCTCTCGCAGAGCTAGTTCTCTATAGCTCAGCCTTCAAGCCGGAACGTTGTTCCTGCTCCATTCCGGGTTGTACGGCGGCGGCTTCTCTACGGCGTCGGCGGCGGCGGCAGCGGCTGAGCCGGCAGACGGAGCCGTAACTCCGCCGGCCGCGCCGGATTCGAAGCCGACGTTGTCGTAGATTGGCGCGGTTGGCGTGTACGGCGGAGCCGGTGGCGAAGAAATTAACGGCGGCGGCGGCGGTTGCGCCATCGCTGAGTTCGGGTAGGATGGCGGCGGCACGCCAGAAGCTCCAGCTATGACGAAAACTCCACCGCTGCCGTCAGCGGGCCTGGCGTTGGAGTTACCTCGTCTGGTTCGTCTGGCGGCCGCATTCCGTCGAATGCAGCAGACGAAGACAGCAATGAGGCTGGCTAGCACTGCGAGGATGAAGCCGACAGTCAGCACAATGGCAATGATGGTGACGACACTGGTGGCCTTGCTGATCAAACTATCGAGATCATAGAAGGATTCGGTGCCGCCGCGGGGCATGTAGCACACGTAGGGACGCCGGCTGCTGCAGTAGTCCCTGTAAAAGCGGCGACTCTGGTAGGCGATGCACTGGCAGCTGCTGCTTGTTGAGCTGCACAGCCGGCCAGACACGCTGCTGCAAGTGGTTTTTTAAATTAATATGTTTTTATTATTTATTATTTACTTGATGATGCTTTCCAAAATTAAAAACTCACTCTAGCGAAGTGTACTTGTTGAGAAACTTCAGCTCGTCGTTAGTCTGGTACATGCCAACCCAGTAAGCCACCATGGGATTCACGACGCTAGATGGCGCTTCGTACAGTTCGGACAAAATCGAATCGTAGTCAAAGTTTCCCATGATCAGGTTGGCAAGCATCTTGTTGCACGCTTTGCTAGACTCTTCGTAGGTCAAGTTTCCAACAAGTTTTGGTACGCCGTAGCAGTATCTCGCGCTGCTGCTGGCCTTGTACCAACCGCTAGGACAGTCGCTAGAGTCCAGGTGCTCCACTAACATCCGTACGCCGAAGGAAGCGCCGCTGGTTGGGAATGATTTGGTGACCTGACGAACTGTGAAGGTACCCGAGCTGATACCAAACTGGCGATAGGCCGTGCCGGAGCTCGTCAGGGACATGACATTTTTACCGCTTGTTGTACCGCCTTCGTAGACATCGAGTTGAGCCTGTAATGTGTCGTTGTGTTGGTTAACTTTTTTATAATAAATCAAGCCGCTATCACAGAAATTTCGCGAATAGTGCACTTTGCTGTGCCTCCTATACTTTGCAGAGCTGTGTCGCTTCCCATGTCCGGAATCCTTGGTCTTGTTCCGTGTGCGGCATGCGTCTTCGTGGTGTCCCACTCGACCGCACTTGTTGCAAGTATTTTTCCGATTTGGACAGTTTCTTGCCCAGTGATCTCGTGCGTTGCAGCGAAAGCATCCTTGTTGGCTGTGGTTCTTTTTCTCCTGCGACTTCCCAGCTGACTGTGGCCTTGTTGCTTTAGAGAAGTGAACACTGCTGCCGACTCCTGATGAAGAAATGGTCGCCACTCCCTTCTCTGCTGCTTCCATAGCAGTTGCTAGGGCAAGTGCGGCGGGCAGTGTGAGTTTCTCCTCTTGCAACAACCGCTGTTGCATAAGCCTGTTCCTGAGGCCAACGACGAATCTGTCTCTCAGTGCCTCATCCAGGAACTTGTCGAATCCACAAGTTGAAGCCAACTTCCGCAGACTAGCCATAAAGTCATTTACAGTTTCGCCTTCGTGCTGCGTTCTGCTGTTGAAATTGAACCGCTCGACAACAACTTTAGGCTGGGGATTGAAATGTTCCCTGAGAGCCTTGACCTGATCGTCGTATGGCGTTTCCTTTGGTTTCTTCGGTGACAGTAGGTTTCGAAGGAGCTGATAGCAGTCGTTTCCTATCACTGTTATCAGAGTCGCTCTCTTCTGCGCCTCCTCATTCACCTTGGTCACAACGAGGAATTGCTCGAGTCTCTCTTCGTAGGCTTCCCATTGATCCGGTTTGGCCACGTCGAATTCGGATATTTTACAACTCGTCGCCATTGTTACGTCTTCTTCTTCTGCTTTAACGATGATTCCTACCTCAAGGCTATCATCGGACATTAAAGTCTAAGTCGAAGAAGCTTTGTTTATTGTACCGCGGTTCACGGCTTATATTTGCCTCTAGCGAGCACACGCTGAGACTTGCTCCTTGAGCTACAGGTAGTTGTTGGCTCTTAAAGAAATAAAAGATCATACTCTAGACAATAGACATGCAGGAGGGAAACTCAAGTGCATTAATAAAAGTTCATTCAGTATTTTGTCTATACATAACATTCCCCCCTTTGTCAATATAATTTTGTATTGTCAGTTATCCGGATTCTAACTATACTGTAAGCGATCCGGTCTTCTCAATTTGCTTCGATCCCTCAGTGTCCTTGTGCCCACGCCGTCTGCTCCAGGGTCAGTGTCATCCTTGTCTGTGTCCGCTGCCTGAGACTCTCCTTGGCTTGGCACATCTGGGACCGGTTGAGTTGATTCGTCCTCTCGTCGCTTTTGCTCTGTGGTAATTGTATCGCTCTGAACTTTCCAAGGAACCTTCAGAATAGGCGGTAGATGATGAGCCTCCCGTTTGTTGTGCCCAGGTAAATCTGCTCTGACGATTTGATCGACATGTCGCTTCCAGACTTGTCCATTGACCAGCAGTCGGTAGGACAGGGGTCCTGTGCGGGCGATTACCTTGCCGGAAATCCACCTGTTCTCTCGCTCCCTTCTGAAGTCCAATGTCAGAACTGAGTCGCCTTCTTGAAATTCTCGCACAGATGATCCTCTCTCGTGCTGTCGTTCAGTGACATCCGTCTGCTTGTTCAACACTCTAGAGTAGGCATCCGGCTTGAGAAAGTCCAACTGTGTCCTGCGATTGTAGCATAACATCATCTCTGCTGGTGTTCTACCGGTTGTTGAATGTGGTGTGCTGCGGTAGCGAAACAGGAAGTTCTGCATGCTCAGTATTGGATCACCGTGAGTCTTAATTCCAGCTTTGATTGCAGACTTTGCTGTTTGCACCATTCTTTCACTCAGTCCGTTGGTACGCGGATGTCCTATAGCTGTCAAAATCTGTCGAATGTTATTCCGCTCCAGGAAAGCACGGAACTCAGCTGAGCAGAACTGACTACCGTTGTCACTCAACACTTGCTGTGGAATGCCGAATCGTGCGAAAGTTTCCCGTAGACATTCAATCGTCTTACTAGTAGTTGCGTGTTTCATTGGAAAGATTTCAACCCATTTGCTTGTTGAATCGACCACGACGAGCCAATAGTATCCATGGAATGGTCCCATAAAGTCCAGCTGAATCCTCGTCCATGTCTTTTCTGGCCACACCAAAGGCTGAATTGGCGCTTGTGCAGGCAGATTTCTCTGCAGCTGGCAGCCTTCACAACTTCGGACTAAGGTCTCAATAGACTTGTCTATTCCTGGGAACCAGACATGAAGTCTCGCAATCGATTTCATGGCAACAATGCCAGGGTGTCCATCGTGAAGCAACTCCAGGACAATTTGCTGCACACTTCTCGGGATAACTACTCGCAGACCCCAGAATAGCACTCCTTCCTCAATGCACAGGTCGTTTCTCTTCCGGAAGTACTGTTCCAAACTTGATTCACAGGTCTCTGGCCAACCGTTCTGGCAGTAACGAACAACCTTCCGAAGATCAGCGTCCTTCTGAGTCTCGCTGCGAATCGTCTCCGCAGTGATTGGTAGCATTTCCAACCTGACTTGTAGTACTTGATCGCTACATGTGTCCATTGCTTGCACTGGTAGTCGTGAAAGAGCGTCAGCATTCGAATGCTCTTCTGTCCTTCTGAACTTAATGGTGTACTGATGAGCTGAGAGTAGCACGGCCCAGCGCTGAAGTCTGCTTGCTGCGATGCTCGGAATGTCTTTCTTGTCTCCGAAGATGGTCAATAGCGGCTTGTGATCAGTGACTAGCACAAAGTGATGTCCAAATAAGTATTGATGGAACCGCTTCACTCCAAAAACGATAGCCAAAGCTTCCTTCTCTAGCTAAGAGTAGTTCACTTCTGGCTTGGAGAGTGTCCGCGAAGCGTATGCAATTGGCTTTTCATCACCATTTGGCATCACGTGAGATATGACACAGTCGATTCCATACTTCGAAGCATCTGTTTGTAGAACAAGCTGCTTAGCTGGATCAAAATGTGCTAACACTCTGTCAGAAGTTAGTGTGTCCTTCACCATTTTAAATGCTGCACTGCACTCTTCACTCCAGTGAAACTTAACATCCTTGCGTAACAATCTGTTCAGAGGAACCAGGATCGACGAAAGATTCGGAATGAACTTGGCGTAGTAATTTATCATTCCAATCAGTGATCTTACTTCGGTGACATTCGTTGGTGTTGGGGCTTCATGAATTGCCACGACTTTCTCCTCTGATGGGTGAATTCCATTTTCGTCTATGACATAACCCAGAAATTGAAGCTTAGCAATTCGGAATTCGCACTTCTTCTTGTTCAGACGTACGCCATATTCTGAGAGACGTTCCAAAACAGCTTCCAACCTTTTGTCATGGTTCTCCAGACTCGTTCCAGACACCAGGATGTCATCTATGTAGACCACAACGTTCAAACCTTGCAAAATTTTCTCCATGGCTTCCTGAAATTGTGCAGGTGCTGATGCCAGTCCCATTGTGAGTCTATTGTACTGGAACAGTCCGAGATGCGTGTTGATAGTCGCAAACTTTCTGCAGGTCTCTTCTAGTTCGAGCTGTAGAAATGCTTGAGAGATGTCTAGCTTCGAGAAAATTTTTCCTCCATTCAAGGTAGCAAAGATTTCCTCCGGGCGCGGCAGAGGGTACTTGTCAACCTCCAGTTGGGGATTCAAAGTCCTTTTGAAGTCTGCGCATATCCTTACGGATTTTCCATCGCGCTTCAGAACAGGAACAATTGGAGATGCAAAATCTGACGCATTCACCTTTGTAATGATTCCTTGGGATTCCAAACTCTTCAGCTCGTCCTCAATCAGGCTTTTGATAGCAAATGGCACTGGCCGACACTTACAAAACTTTGGCACAAAGTTCTCCTTCAGTACCACCTTTGCCTTCAATCCTTTGATGGTGCCTAAATTGTCAGAAAACACTTGATTGTATATGCTTAACAGACGTTCTATGGGCAGAGCCAAAGTTGTCGACTTCACTTTAGCGAACTTGTCCCAGTCGATTCTGATTTTAGAGAGCCAGTCTCGTCCTAGAAGGTTTACTCTGTCTCCCTCAACAATCAGAATACTGAGCCGGTGGTGCTTGTTGTCGTGACTCAGTACGTCGACCAACGCCTCGCCCAACACCGGAATCACATGATCGGTGTAGCTGGACAGCTTAGTTGTAGTTTCTGACCATCTCAATCGTAGACGCTTGCAGGTGTTCTCATTGATCAGTGTTTTGTCAGCGCCAGTATCCACTTGAAATCTTACAGTTTGCCCATTCAGCTGCAGCTCGCACTCGTACGGTGGACATGTCACTCGCGCAATGTTTCCTGCTGAAAGTACAGTCGAAATCTCGTCGCAATGTCTTCCGCGTCCATGACTCGTGCAGGTTGAACTAGTACTGCTTGGCGAACTGTCTCTGTTTCGCGAATAGTGCACTTTGCTGTGCCTCCTATACTTTGCAGAGCTGTGTCGCTTCCCATGTCCGGAATCCTTGGTCTTGTTCCGTGTGCGGCATGCGTCTTCGTGGTGTCCCACTCGACCGCACTTGTTGCAAGTATTTTTCCGATTTGGACAGTTTCTTGCCCAGTGATCTCGTGCGTTGCAGCGAAAGCATCCTTGTTGGCTGTGGTTCTTTTTCTCCTGCGACTTCCCAGCTGACTGTGGCCTTGTTGCTTTAGAGAAGTGAACACTGCTGCCGACTCCTGATGAAGAAATGGTCGCCACTCCCTTCTCTGCTGCTTCCATAGCAGTTGCTAGGGCAAGTGCGGCGGGCAGTGTGAGTTTCTCCTCTTGCAACAACCGCTGTTGCATAAGCCTGTTCCTGAGGCCAACGACGAATCTGTCTCTCAGTGCCTCATCCAGGAACTTGTCGAATCCACAAGTTGAAGCCAACTTCCGCAGACTAGCCATAAAGTCATTTACAGTTTCGCCTTCGTGCTGCGTTCTGCTGTTGAAATTGAACCGCTCGACAACAACTTTAGGCTGGGGATTGAAATGTTCCCTGAGAGCCTTGACCTGATCGTCGTATGGCGTTTCCTTTGGTTTCTTCGGTGACAGTAGGTTTCGAAGGAGCTGATAGCAGTCGTTTCCTATCACTGTTATCAGAGTCGCTCTCTTCTGCGCCTCCTCATTCACCTTGGTCACAACGAGGAATTGCTCGAGTCTCTCTTCGTAGGCTTCCCATTGATCCGGTTTGGCCACGTCGAATTCGGATATTTTACAACTCGTCGCCATTGTTACGTCTTCTTCTTCTGCTTTAACGATGATTCCTACCTCAAGGCTATCATCGGACATTAAAGTCTAAGTCGAAGAAGCTTTGTTTATTGTACCGCGGTTCACGGCTTATATTTGCCTCTAGCGAGCACACGCTGAGACTTGCTCCTTGAGCTACAGGTAGTTGTTGGCTCTTAAAGAAATAAAAGATCATACTCTAGACAATAGACATGCAGGAGGGAAACTCAAGTGCATTAATAAAAGTTCATTCAGTATTTTGTCTATACATAACATTCCCCCCTTTGTCAATATAATTTTGTATTGTCAGTTATCCGGATTCTAACTATACTGTAAGCGATCCGGTCTTCTCAATTTGCTTCTCAAAGTACGTCAGCGTTATTGTTCACATTCTGATTCTATTAATAAAACCTTATGCCTTATGTAAACTGCATGACTATTCTATACAATAAACTTTTACCTGATAAGCTTCGAGGCTTATGATTTCGAGAGTGACAATCCACCGACTGCTACTGTAACCAATTATGGTGATGGTGCAGTCCATATTGGCTTGCAGCTGACTGCTTCTCGGCGGCAGCGGGTGCAGTATGAAAGTGAATTTGCCGTAGTTGGTCAGCCGGCGCTGCGACGTGCCGGAAGTAGCGCAGCCGTAGACATTCTGGCTAGCAGCCGGAGCAATCAGACAGCCGCAGCTGCAGACTGCCATGATAATCGCAATGATTTTGGCTTGCGAAAGTCGCGCAGGCATGCTGCCGGTAAACTAACTATAGAAGTTGGAACTCGTTAAAATTGAAATATTTTGTATTATTTAATGCGTCTCTCTACCAGTAGCTGCTTAGGAAATAGTGATGGGCTCAGTGCTGGGTGGGGCCTGACGCCGTATTTATAAATCCTATAGGCTAAATAGTGTGTGCAGGCTTGGACAATAGCTGGTGAAAGATTGTTATAGGCTTCCAGTCGGCTATTTTCTTACCCCTTGCAGCTTGTTAATGCTAAATTTCTCTTGCCCTCAGCGCACACTGGCGCTCTCTCTCTGTCTCAATCATGATATTTTCCTCTGCCTGGCAACCCAATTGTGGCTATATGGCTGGCTCAAAAATCCAGTTGCAGCAGCAACTGGAAGCCGACTGGAAGCCTATAACAATCTTTCACCAGCTATTGTCCAAGCCTGCAACCAAGTAGTAGGTCCTGGGCTGTCGTTAACCATACAATATGCGAAATGAATGCACGGTTTAAGCTAATATATGCTCTGTAGGTTTGCTTCACAAGACTTTGCTGCCATGGAGTGAGTGCTCAGACGGAGAGAAATTAACCAAGTAGTTTACGCTTTCGTCTCAGAACTCTGTTATTTAACTTCATGCATCACGTGAATGAGCAACTAGTGATGCGTTGGTTTCCACTGGACGTTTATAAACTATATTTTATTAGGCAATTTTGGTGCTCTTATTGGACGCGCGTAACTTAACTCATCGTATTATGTGACGTCAGTTGCTAAATTTTCGGCCAGACATTGTGCTATTTTTAGACAAAAAGATGGCGTAGGGTGAAGTTGCGTTCTAAATGCAATAAATTCGAGAGATTATACATCAGATAAACGTTGGCAAAATGGCAGTGATATATTTTTTACCTAAAAATAACTTGTGGAGTTGAGTTTGGCATTGTATTTGTGCCTTTTTTATTTACGACAATTATTGCAATGGCTCGACGAATTTTTTTCGCCGCATAATTAAGCTGCGCACAGGTGTACATGTGTGCATGTACATGTATGCATGAGGAAATAATGCATGATCTTTTTACTAAATATTAAACTGACTGTATGATACAAATAAATGTATGTGCAGAAGCATTGCTCAGAGAATTCAATGATTTAATTAAATTAAAATCAGCCTATGCCAATATGCATAACTGTAACGTTGGTGAATCAATGCATTTTACTTATTAGTAGTTTAACTAAGTCGCACTTATGCAGAACGAAGGACGAGAAGCAATTTCAGAAATTAACGCCATGCCATGTACTTTTACAATGTTATGCAGTGAGTGCTTTGCTCCAATGTGTGTGTTACTCTGAACCGAAATGCGGAAATTTTATTTTATACGTAATACTATACGTATTACTCGTTTTGAGTGTTGCTGATTTAAAAACGTTTCGGATTGTCAAATGCACTCAATTTTGAGTGCAGCACCCCATAGGGCCTGCAGTAGGGGCAGAAACACCGCGAGGCATCCCACAACGAGAGGCGCCGCTGAAAATCCTCTGGAAGATGCAGTTCTTGAATGAAACGAAATACCAGACTATCTGCTCCGTTGCCAGTGAATGCGCTGCATTGCCCACTGTTTACGGCTGGCCAATGAACTTTTGGGAACATCTTTATTGTGGGAATGCAGCCTCCCGGATTTTGCGTCGGATGGTTTGGGCACTCAAGATGTTGCCCTGTCTGCTTCCTTCACCCTCCAAACGACGGATCAGTGTGGCTGGTGCGGTCGGAGCTCGCCCGACAATCGCAGCAGACGTCGTTTTTTTCCTGACTGTTGAGCTGCGGAGATAATGAGGCTGGCTTTCTGTGGCTGCGTGCTCAACACTATAATAGTCTGGCTGGACTTTGAAAACAGCCCTCAAATTTAATTTAACGTGATCAGCCAAATCGATCATCGATGGGCAACTGCGCTATGGATGGACCAGCTTCTAACATGCTAAAAGCGAGCGTACCATCGTTCAGAATTAGCCCGAACATTGAAACATGTAAAGTGAGTTGAACTTCTCTCCTACCCCTGTTGCATTTCATTTTTCCACATGGAAAAAAATGCTGTGTATTTTTGTTACTACACTGTCTCCGGTTATGATAATTCAAAGGATTCATCCTTTCTTAGAATTTTTCATTAATTATTTATTTTTAATTAATTAAAATTCATTAATTTAGAAGGTCTCGATGTCAAGCTTATACAGGCCAAGTCAAAATAAATTTACAGAATTTAGCTAGCTTTGGTATTACAGAGCTGAGCCTAATATGAGAAAGTTTCAGGCTTATTTTATACCCCGTATTGCTGCTGTTAAATTCCTTAATAATATACACTTTTATAGATAGGCACGGCTTATTTTCGCAAAAATAATTGCCAAATGCGAGTCTACGATCAGTGGGCCAGTAGCCAGTAGCCAGGATTCCGTTCTGAGGGAGTCATTAGCCCGGACGCTAGTGCGCGACGGAGCAAAAAACCCAGAATATTCTTACCTAGGCAGGCGCCGTGTATATTCCTATATTTATTCGTTTGTCTTTATATATTTCGCAATTGTTTTTTCAATTCAAAAATAAAAAATTAAGTATAAACTCTTCATGATCATCTGTCTGGGGTGGGGAGTTCAAGACCTCTATAACCCCATTTGCTAGGCCACTGAGCATGATATTCAGACTTATGTTTCAGAAAATTAATGCATTTCCCATGTAAAATTTTTCCATAATTCTCTACAATACAACCTAAATTAATTATTTTTTGCCATAGTAAGAATTTTAACTATTTAAAGCAATAGGCCCTGTTGATGTCAACAATAGTATGAGGCCCAATGATATTATATTAATTTGTCACCATTGTATTGTTATTGTATATATGCATTATACCTTTATGTTAAATTTCAAATTATTTTTCAATTATTATGCCAATAAGTCCATATAATTTAATATAAAAATAATTATTAAAGAGAATAAAAAAGCTTATACAGTTAAGCTACCTAACATTGGACTACCTAACTACATACATGTGCAATACCCAGCCAACCCGGCCAAATCAGCTGGGTGACAGGACTGCCAAGCAAGGGACGTCGCAAAATTGCCGATGCAAGTTGCAAAATCACCGATGCAAAAATGGTTTGCAGGACCTTTTTTTGGTCCTTCAAAATTTTTTGCCGACTAAGTTGCAAATTTTTCCACTGACAAGCTATGTTGCACTTACACTGAACAATGTTGCATTTTTTGTCAGAAACAATGTTGCACTTAGACTAAACAATGTCGCACTGGCCGGGTAAGATTCAGGAGGTTGCGCATGTATGCCTAACTATATAGGCTAGGCTAGGTACATTGGTACTAGTACTAGCTAGGCCTAGGGTCAGGGAATAGAAAAAGTTTACCCTATATGATATAGCTTTACCTTTCCATGTTAAAGTTTTGCTACTTTTTTGTCAATATTCAAAGTTTGCTAGCTTCAAATTTAATCAACTTAGGTTTGCTAGTAGTTAACTAAATTAAGTTAGCTACAATTGATGCATTATGCATATGCATAATTAATATCTATATCCAACTATACAGTGAATCAAAATTATTGATTAAATTTCAACCCT
Source organism: Macrostomum cliftonense (assembly GCA_950096795.1). Taxonomy (NCBI): domain Eukaryota; kingdom Metazoa; phylum Platyhelminthes; family Macrostomidae; genus Macrostomum; species Macrostomum cliftonense. The sequence continues at coordinate 829,818 of CATNEM010000263.1, read as the reverse complement.
CTTCAAGTTATTGTAATATAAATGCTTTATATTATGTGGTATATTATTAAATTGTCCAATGGTTTAAAATATTTTTGTTACTGTAAACAAATAATTGTTATTAATGTGTAAGCTTGAGTCATCAAAAGGAAGCCTAAACAAATGAAAATAAAGCCAGCAGCTGGAGGACTAGTTAGCTAGTGGCACACAAAAACAACATTATTGACAATAGAAATCAAGCAATGGGGATAAACTGTATCTCATTGTAAATTCTGGTAGCAATATATGAAAAAAATCAAGTTGTGTACTTTTTATTTAATTTATCTCCTAAGCTGCACAAATGTAAACTTCAGATTAAAAAAATGGTGCCAATTTCAGTCCACAGCAACCCCACTAGTGGCACTCGTGCCAACAGCGGCTGACAGCCTCAGCAATGCAGCAACCGCGCCCTCATCTGCCACTGAGGCCGGAGACGAGGAAGGCTCGGACTCCGAGATTTTCTTCGACTGTCCAGGCGACGATGCCGCTTCTGTTGTTGTCGATCCGGCCGCTGCCGACATCCCTAATTCGGCGACTGGCCACTGCGACCAGCTTGAGGCTTCCACCGACTCGCCCTGCGATCCACCGGCTGCTCCCGCTGCTGGTGCGGCTGCGATGCCTGCCTACCGGCTCCACGCAGCCACCATGCCGTCAGCAATCAACCGGGAGCCTTCGCTGCCGCCAGCCGATTCGTCTGACCTGCTGGCCGCCGCCGCCGCCGCCGCTGTCAGCAGCGCCGCCACCACTGATGCCACCTCCGGGAACGTCGCCGCCGACAGATTTCCCGATCCGCACACGGCCACCCTGCCGGCCTCCGTCCCAGCGCCAATGCCGCCTCAGCCAACGCCATCCTTGCCGCCGCCGCCGCCACGGTTTCCCCTAGACGCGCCGATGATTGAACGGGCTACCCTGTCTCGTCAGTTAGACGACTTGGAGGCTGACCAGGCCGATTCGGCTGCTGTGTCCGCATCCGGTTCAGCTGCGGCTGCTCCGACCTCCGCTGGCGGAATGGCGTCCAGTGCTGCATCCGCCACCGCCGCCGCCGCCTCTGCTGGCGTCCTTACAAACAACTGCGGAACTTCGGCACCGTCGGCAGCATCGGCCGACAACTCGGACGGCGCCAGTTCTTCAGGCCTGCGAGCGTCCGGCCCGCTAGCCAGCCTTGGCCGGGTCCTGGCGCACGCGCTCGACCAGGCGGCCAGTTTTAAACGTCGCCTGCGAAAACAGGACGGCCGCTCCGGTTTGGTCGGGCGTCAGGTGGCCGAGTCGGATGAAGAGTTGGACTACTGTTTGGATTTGAGCAAGGGCATGAAGTTCAGGTGCGTTGGTTGCTGACTGAAACCAGATTGTAATGTAGCAATACTTATTAGGAAGGTGCTCGGGACACTAACAGACAATGCAGTGAGAGAACAGACCCGCAGAGGAGAGAACAGACCCGCAGAGGAGAGAACAGACCCGCAGAGGAGAGAACAGACCCGCAGAGGAGAGAACAGGCCCGCAGAGGAGAGAGCAGGCCCGCGGAGGAGGAGAGAACAGACCCGCAGAGGAGAGAACAGGTCCGCAGAGGAGAGAACAGACCCGCAGAGGAGAGAACAGGCCCGCGGAGGAGAGAACAGGCCCGCGGAGGAGGAGAGAACAGACCCGCAGAGGAGAGAACAGACCCGCAGAGGAGAGAGCAGACCCGCAGAGGAGAGAACAGGCCCGCGGAGGAGGAGAGAACAGGTCCGCAGAGGAGAGAACAGACCCGCAGAGGAGAGAACAGACCCGCGGAGGAGGAGAGAACAGACCCGCAGAGGAGAGAACAGGTCCGCAGAGGAGAGAACAGACCCGCAGAGGAGAGAACAGACCCGCAGAGGAGAGAACAGACCCGCAGAGGAGAGAACAGACCCGCGGAGGAGGAGAGAACAGACCCGCAGAGGAGAGAGCAGGCCTGCAGAGGAGAGAGCAGACCCGCAGAGGAGAGAACAGACCCGCAGAGGAGAGAGCAGACCCGCAGAGGAGAGAACAGGCCCGCGGAGGAGGAGAGAACAGACCCGCAGAGGAGAGAACAGACCCGCAGAGGAGAGAGCAGACCCGCAGAGGAGAGAACAGGCCCGCGGAGGAGGAGAGAACAGGTCCGCAGAGGAGAGAACAGGTCCGCAGAGGAGAGAACAGACCCGCAGAGGAGAGAACAGACCCGCAGAGGAGAGAACAGGTCCGCAGAGGAGAGAACAGGTCAGCAGAGGAGAGAGCAGACCCGCAGAGGAAAGAGCAGGCCTGCAGGGGAGAGAACAGACCCGCAGAGGAGAGAGCAGGCCTGC
>CATNEM010000263.1:760000-822500 GCA_950096795.1 Macrostomum cliftonense | reverse complement strand
GATCCTCATTGAGCTCCAACTCCTCTCCCAGATCCCATTGAGCTCCAACTCCTCTCCCAGATCCTCATTGAGCTCCAAGTCCTCTCCCAGTTCCTCATTGAGCTTCAACTCCTCTCCCAGATCCTCATTGAGCTCCAACTCCTCTCCCAGATCCTCATTGAGCTCCAACTCCTCTCCCAGATCCTCATTGAGCTCCAACTCCTCTCCCAGATCCTCATTGAGCTCCAACTCCTCTCCCAGATCCTCATTGAGCTCCAACTCCTCTCCCAGATCCTCATTGAGCTCCAACTCCTCTCCCAGATCCTCATTGAGCTCCAACTCCTCTCCCAGATCCTCATTGAGCTCCAACTCCTCTCCCAGATCCTCATTGAGCTCCAACTCCTCTCCCAGATCCTCATTGAGCTCCAACTCCTCTCCCAGATCCTCATTGAGCTCCAAGTCCTCTCCCAGATCCTCATTGAGCTCCAACTCCTCTCCCAGATCCTCATTGAGCTTCAACTCCTCTCCCAGATCCTCATTGAGCTCCAACTCCTCTCCCAGATCCTCATTGAGCTCCAACTCCTCTCCCAGATCCTCATTGAGCTCCAACTCCTCTCCCAGATCCTCATTGAGCTCCAACTCCTCTCCCAGATCCTCATTGAGCTCCAACTCCTCTCCCAGATCCTCATTGAGCTCCAACTCCTCTCCCAGATCCTCATTGAGCTCCAAGTCCTCTCCCAGATCCTCATTGAGCTCCAACTCCTCTCCCAGATCCTCATTGAGCTCCAACTCCTCTCCCAGATCCTCATTGAGCTCCAACTCCTCTCCCAGATCCTCATTGAGCTCCAACTCCTCTCCCAGATCCTCATTGAGCTCCAACTCCTCTCCCAGATCCTCATTGAGCTCCAACTCCTCTCCCAGATCCTCATTGAGCTCCAACTCCTCTCCCAGATCCTCATTGAGCTCCAACTCCTCTCCCAGATCCCATTGAGCTCCAACTCCTCTCCCAGATCCCATTGAGCTCCAACTCCTCTCCCAGATCCTCATTGAGCTCCAAGTCCTCTCCCAGTTCCTCATTGAGCTTCAACTCCTCTCCCAGATCCTCATTGAGCTCCAACTCCTCTCCCAGATCCTCATTGAGCTCCAACTCCTCTCCCAGATCCTCATTGAGCTCCAACTCCTCTCCCAGATCCTCATTGAGCTCCAACTCCTCTCCCAGATCCTCATTGAGCTCCAACTCCTCTCCCAGATCCTCATTGAGCTCCAACTCCTCTCCCAGATCCTCATTGAGCTCCAACTCCTCTCCCAGATCCTCATTGAGCTCCAACTCCTCTCCCAGATCCTCATTGAGCTCCAACTCCTCTCCCAGATCCTCATTGAGCTCCAAGTCCTCTCCCAGATCCTCATTGAGCTCCAACTCCTCTCCCAGATCCTCATTGAGCTCCAAGTCCTCTCCCAGATCCTCATTGAGCTCCAAGTCCTCTCCCAGATCCTCATTGAGCTCCAAGTCCTCTCCCAGATCCTCATTGAGCTCCAACTCCTCTCCCAGATCCTCATTGAGCTCCAACTCCTCTCCCAGATCCTCATTGAGCTCCAACTCCTCTCCCAGATCCTCATTGAGCTCCAACTCCTCTCCCAGATCCTCATTGAGCTCCAACTCCTCTCCCAGATCCCATTGAGCTCCAACTCCTCTCCCAGATCCTCATTGAGCTCCAAGTCCTCTCCCAGTTCCTCATTGAGCTTCAACTCCTCTCCCAGATCCTCATTGAGCTCCAACTCCTCTCCCAGATCCTCATTGAGCTCCAACTCCTCTCCCAGATCCTCATTGAGCTCCAACTCCTCTCCCAGATCCTCATTGAGCTCCAACTCCTCTCCCAGATCCTCATTGAGCTCCAACTCCTCTCCCAGATCCTCATTGAGCTCCAACTCCTCTCCCAGATCCTCATTGAGCTCCAACTCCTCTCCCAGATCCTCATTGAGCTCCAACTCCTCTCCCAGATCCTCATTGAGCTCCAACTCCTCTCCCAGATCCTCATTGAGCTCCAACTCCTCTCCCAGATCCTCATTGAGCTCCAACTCCTCTCCCAGATCCTCATTGAGCTCCAACTCCTCTCCCAGATCCTCATTGAGCTCCAACTCCTCTCCCAGATCCTCATTGAGCTCCAACTCCTCTCCCAGATCCTCATTGAGCTCCAACTCCTCTCCCAGATCCTCATTGAGCTCCAACTCCTCTCCCAGATCCTCATTGAGCTCCAACTCCTCTCCCAGATCCTCATTGAGCTCCAACTCCTCTCCCAGATCCTCATTGAGCTCCAACTCCTCTCCCAGATCCTCATTGAGCTCCAACTCCTCTCCCAGATCCTCATTGAGCTCCAACTCCTCTCCCAGATCCTCATTGAGCTCTAACTCCTCTCCCAGATCCTCATTGAGCTCCAACTCCTCTCCCAGATCCTCATTGAGCTCCAACTCCTCTCCCAGATCCTCATTGAGCTCCAACTCCTCTCCCAGATCCTCATTGAGCTCCAACTCCTCTCCCAGATCCTCATTGAGCTCCAACTCCTCTCCCAGATCCTCATTGAGCTCCAACTCCTCTCCCAGATCCCATTGAGCTCCAACTCCTCTCCCAGATCCTCATTGAGCTCCAAGTCCTCTCCCAGTTCCTCATTGAGCTTCAACTCCTCTCCCAGATCCTCATTGAGCTCCAACTCCTCTCCCAGATCCTCATTGAGCTCCAACTCCTCTCCCAGATCCTCATTGAGCTCCAACTCCTCTCCCAGATCCTCATTGAGCTCCAACTCCTCTCCCAGATCCTCATTGAGCTCCAACTCCTCTCCCAGATCCTCATTGAGCTCCAACTCCTCTCCCAGATCCTCATTGAGCTCCAACTCCTCTCCCAGATCCTCATTGAGCTCCAACTCCTCTCCCAGATCCTCATTGAGCTCCAACTCCTCTCCCAGATCCTCATTGAGCTCCAACTCCTCTCCCAGATCCTCATTGAGCTCCAACTCCTCTCCCAGATCCTCATTGAGCTCCAACTCCTCTCCCAGATCCTCATTGAGCTCCAACTCCTCTCCCAGATCCTCATTGAGCTCCAACTCCTCTCCCAGATCCTCATTGAGCTCCAACTCCTCTCCCAGATCCTCATTGAGCTCCAACTCCTCTCCCAGATCCTCATTGAGCTTCAACTCCTCTCCCAGATCCTCATTGAGCTCCAACTCCTCTCCCAGATCCTCATTGAGCTCCAACTCCTCTCCCAGATCCTCATTGAGCTCCAACTCCTCTCCCAGATCCTCATTGAGCTCCAACTCCTCTCCCAGATCCCATTGAGCTCCAACTCCTCTCCCAGATCCTCATTGAGCTCCAAGTCCTCTCCCAGTTCCTCATTGAGCTTCAACTCCTCTCCCAGATCCTCATTGAGCTCCAACTCCTCTCCCAGATCCTCATTGAGCTCCAACTCCTCTCCCAGATCCTCATTGAGCTCCAACTCCTCTCCCAGATCCTCATTGAGCTCCAACTCCTCTCCCAGATCCTCATTGAGCTCCAACTCCTCTCCCAGATCCTCATTGAGCTCCAACTCCTCTCCCAGATCCTCATTGAGCTCCAAGTCCTCTCCCAGATCCTCATTGAGCTCCAACTCCTCTCCCAGATCCTCATTGAGCTCCAACTCCTCTCCCAGATCCTCATTGAGCTCCAACTCCTCTCCCAGATCCTCATTGAGCTCCAAGTCCTCTCCCAGATCCTCATTGAGCTCCAACTCCTCTCCCAGATCCTCATTGAGCTCCAACTCCTCTCCCAGATCCTCATTGAGCTCCAACTCCTCTCCCAGATCCTCATTGAGCTCCAACTCCTCTCCCAGATCCTCATTGAGCTCCAACTCCTCTCCCAGATCCCATTGAGCTCCAACTCCTCTCCCAGATCCTCATTGAGCTCCAAGTCCTCTCCCAGTTCCTCATTGAGCTTCAACTCCTCTCCCAGATCCTCATTGAGCTCCAACTCCTCTCCCAGATCCTCATTGAGCTCCAACTCCTCTCCCAGATCCTCATTGAGCTCCAACTCCTCTCCCAGATCCTCATTGAGCTCCAACTCCTCTCCCAGATCCTCATTGAGCTCCAACTCCTCTCCCAGATCCTCATTGAGCTCCAACTCCTCTCCCAGATCCTCATTGAGCTCCAACTCCTCTCCCAGATCCTCATTGAGCTCCAACTCCTCTCCCAGATCCTCATTGAGCTTCAACTCCTCTCCCAGATCCTCATTGAGCTCCAACTCCTCTCCCAGATCCTCATTGAGCTCCAACTCCTCTCCCAGATCCTCATTGAGCTCCAACTCCTCTCCCAGATCCTCATTGAGCTCCAACTCCTCTCCCAGATCCCATTGAGCTCCAACTCCTCTCCCAGATCCTCATTGAGCTCCAAGTCCTCTCCCAGTTCCTCATTGAGCTTCAACTCCTCTCCCAGATCCTCATTGAGCTCCAACTCCTCTCCCAGATCCTCATTGAGCTCCAACTCCTCTCCCAGATCCTCATTGAGCTCCAACTCCTCTCCCAGATCCTCATTGAGCTCCAACTCCTCTCCCAGATCCTCATTGAGCTCCAACTCCTCTCCCAGATCCTCATTGAGCTCCAACTCCTCTCCCAGATCCTCATTGAGCTCCAAGTCCTCTCCCAGATCCTCATTGAGCTCCAACTCCTCTCCCAGATCCTCATTGAGCTCCAACTCCTCTCCCAGATCCTCATTGAGCTCCAACTCCTCTCCCAGATCCTCATTGAGCTCCAACTCCTCTCCCAGATCCTCATTGAGCTCCAACTCCTCTCCCAGATCCTCATTGAGCTCCAACTCCTCTCCCAGATCCTCATTGAGCTCCAACTCCTCTCCCAGATCCTCATTGAGCTCCAACTCCTCTCCCAGATCCTCATTGAGCTCCAACTCCTCTCCCAGATCCCATTGAGCTCCAACTCCTCTCCCAGATCCTCATTGAGCTCCAAGTCCTCTCCCAGTTCCTCATTGAGCTTCAACTCCTCTCCCAGATCCTCATTGAGCTCCAACTCCTCTCCCAGATCCTCATTGAGCTCCAACTCCTCTCCCAGATCCTCATTGAGCTCCAACTCCTCTCCCAGATCCTCATTGAGCTCCAACTCCTCTCCCAGATCCTCATTGAGCTCCAACTCCTCTCCCAGATCCTCATTGAGCTCCAACTCCTCTCCCAGATCCTCATTGAGCTCCAACTCCTCTCCCAGATCCTCATTGAGCTCCAACTCCTCTCCCAGATCCTCATTGAGCTCCAACTCCTCTCCCAGATCCTCATTGAGCTCCAAGTCCTCTCCCAGATCCTCATTGAGCTCCAACTCCTCTCCCAGATCCTCATTGAGCTCCAAGTCCTCTCCCAGATCCTCATTGAGCTCCAACTCCTCTCCCAGATCCTCATTGAGCTCCAAGTCCTCTCCCAGATCCTCATTGAGCTCCAACTCCTCTCCCAGATCCTCATTGAGCTCCAACTCCTCTCCCAGATCCTCATTGAGCTCCAACTCCTCTCCCAGATCCTCATTGAGCTCCAACTCCTCTCCCAGATCCTCATTGAGCTCCAACTCCTCTCCCAGATCCCATTGAGCTCCAACTCCTCTCCCAGATCCTCATTGAGCTCCAAGTCCTCTCCCAGTTCCTCATTGAGCTTCAACTCCTCTCCCAGATCCTCATTGAGCTCCAACTCCTCTCCCAGATCCTCATTGAGCTCCAACTCCTCTCCCAGATCCTCATTGAGCTCCAACTCCTCTCCCAGATCCTCATTGAGCTCCAACTCCTCTCCCAGATCCTCATTGAGCTCCAACTCCTCTCCCAGATCCTCATTGAGCTCCAACTCCTCTCCCAGATCCTCATTGAGCTCCAACTCCTCTCCCAGATCCTCATTGAGCTCCAACTCCTCTCCCAGATCCTCATTGAGCTCCAACTCCTCTCCCAGATCCTCATTGAGCTCCAACTCCTCTCCCAGATCCTCATTGAGCTCCAACTCCTCTCCCAGATCCTCATTGAGCTCCAACTCCTCTCCCAGATCCTCATTGAGCTCCAACTCCTCTCCCAGATCCTCATTGAGCTCCAACTCCTCTCCCAGATCCTCATTGAGCTCCAACTCCTCTCCCAGATCCTCATTGAGCTCCAACTCCTCTCCCAGATCCTCATTGAGCTCCAACTCCTCTCCCAGATCCTCATTGAGCTCCAACTCCTCTCCCAGATCCTCATTGAGCTCCAACTCCTCTCCCAGATCCTCATTGAGCTCCAACTCCTCTCCCAGATCCTCATTGAGCTCCAACTCCTCTCCCAGATCCTCATTGAGCTCTAACTCCTCTCCCAGATCCTCATTGAGCTCCAACTCCTCTCCCAGATCCTCATTGAGCTCCAACTCCTCTCCCAGATCCTCATTGAGCTCCAACTCCTCTCCCAGATCCTCATTGAGCTCCAACTCCTCTCCCAGATCCTCATTGAGCTCCAACTCCTCTCCCAGATCCTCATTGAGCTCCAACTCCTCTCCCAGATCCCATTGAGCTCCAACTCCTCTCCCAGATCCTCATTGAGCTCCAAGTCCTCTCCCAGTTCCTCATTGAGCTTCAACTCCTCTCCCAGATCCTCATTGAGCTCCAACTCCTCTCCCAGATCCTCATTGAGCTCCAACTCCTCTCCCAGATCCTCATTGAGCTCCAACTCCTCTCCCAGATCCTCATTGAGCTCCAACTCCTCTCCCAGATCCTCATTGAGCTCCAACTCCTCTCCCAGATCCTCATTGAGCTCCAACTCCTCTCCCAGATCCTCATTGAGCTCCAACTCCTCTCCCAGATCCTCATTGAGCTCCAACTCCTCTCCCAGATCCTCATTGAGCTCCAACTCCTCTCCCAGATCCTCATTGAGCTCCAACTCCTCTCCCAGATCCTCATTGAGCTCCAACTCCTCTCCCAGATCCTCATTGAGCTCCAACTCCTCTCCCAGATCCTCATTGAGCTCCAACTCCTCTCCCAGATCCTCATTGAGCTCCAACTCCTCTCCCAGATCCTCATTGAGCTCCAACTCCTCTCCCAGATCCTCATTGAGCTCCAACTCCTCTCCCAGATCCTCATTGAGCTTCAACTCCTCTCCCAGATCCTCATTGAGCTCCAACTCCTCTCCCAGATCCTCATTGAGCTCCAACTCCTCTCCCAGATCCTCATTGAGCTCCAACTCCTCTCCCAGATCCTCATTGAGCTCCAACTCCTCTCCCAGATCCCATTGAGCTCCAACTCCTCTCCCAGATCCTCATTGAGCTCCAAGTCCTCTCCCAGTTCCTCATTGAGCTTCAACTCCTCTCCCAGATCCTCATTGAGCTCCAACTCCTCTCCCAGATCCTCATTGAGCTCCAACTCCTCTCCCAGATCCTCATTGAGCTCCAACTCCTCTCCCAGATCCTCATTGAGCTCCAACTCCTCTCCCAGATCCTCATTGAGCTCCAACTCCTCTCCCAGATCCTCATTGAGCTCCAACTCCTCTCCCAGATCCTCATTGAGCTCCAACTCCTCTCCCAGATCCTCATTGAGCTCCAACTCCTCTCCCAGATCCTCATTGAGCTCCAACTCCTCTCCCAGATCCTCATTGAGCTCCAACTCCTCTCCCAGATCCTCATTGAGCTCCAACTCCTCTCCCAGATCCTCATTGAGCTCCAACTCCTCTCCCAGATCCTCATTGAGCTCCAACTCCTCTCCCAGATCCTCATTGAGCTCCAACTCCTCTCCCAGATCCTCATTGAGCTCCAACTCCTCTCCCAGATCCTCATTGAGCTCCAAGTCCTCTCCCAGATCCTCATTGAGCTCCAAGTCCTCTCCCAGATCCTCATTGAGCTCCAACTCCTCTCCCAGATCCTCATTGAGCTCCAACTCCTCTCCCAGATCCTCATTGAGCTCCAACTCCTCTCCCAGATCCTCATTGAGCTCCAACTCCTCTCCCAGATCCTCATTGAGCTCCAACTCCTCTCCCAGATCCTCATTGAGCTCCAACTCCTCTCCCAGATCCTCATTGAGCTCCAACTCCTCTCCCAGATCCTCATTGAGCTCCAACTCCTCTCCCAGATCCTCATTGAGCTCCAACTCCTCTCCCAGATCCTCATTGAGCTCCAACTCCTCTCCCAGATCCTCATTGAGCTCCAAGTCCTCTCCCAGATCCTCATTGAGCTTCAACTCCTCTCCCAGATCCTCATTGAGCTCCAAGTCCTCTCCCAGATCCTCATTGAGCTCCAACTCCTCTCCCAGATCCTCATTGAGCTCCAAGTCCTCTCCCAGATCCTCATTGAGCTCCAAGTCCTCTCCCAGATCCTCATTGAGCTCCAACTCCTCTCCCAGATCCTCATTGAGCTCCAACTCCTCTCCCAGATCCTCATTGAGCTCCAACTCCTCTCCCAGATCCTCATTGAGCTCCAACTCCTCTCCCAGATCCTCATTGAGCTCCAAGTCCTCTCCCAGATCCTCATTGAGCTCCAACTCCTCTCCCAGATCCTCATTGAGCTCCAACTCCTCTCCCAGATCCTCATTGAGCTCCAACTCCTCTCCCAGATCCTCATTGAGCTCCAACTCCTCTCCCAGATCCTCATTGAGCTCCAACTCCTCTCCCAGATCCTCATTGAGCTCCAACTCCTCTCCCAGATCCTCATTGAGCTCCAACTCCTCTCCCAGATCCTCATTGAGCTCCAACTCCTCTCCCAGATCCTCATTGAGCTCCAACTCCTCTCCCAGATCCTCATTGAGCTCCAACTCCTCTCCCAGATCCTCATTGAGCTCCAACTCCTCTCCCAGATCCTCATTGAGCTCCAACTCCTCTCCCAGATCCTCATTGAGCTCCAACTCCTCTCCCAGATCCTCATTGAGCTTCAACTCCTCTCCCAGATCCTCATTGAGCTCCAACTCCTCTCCCAGATCCTCATTGAGCTCCAACTCCTCTCCCAGATCCTCATTGAGCTCCAACTCCTCTCCTAGATCCTCATTGAGCTCCAACTCCTCTCCCAGATCCTCATTGAGCTCCAACTCCTCTCCCAGATCCTCATTGAGCTCCAACTCCTCTCCCAGATCCTCATTGAGCTCCAACTCCTCTCCCAGATCCTCATTGAGCTCCAACTCCTCTCCCAGATCCTCATTAAGCTCCAACTCCTCTCCCAGATCCTCATTGAGCTCCAACTCCTCTCCCAGATCCTCATTGAGCTCCAACTCCTCTCCCAGATCCTCATTGAGCTCCAACTCCTCTCCCAGATCCTCATTGAGCTCCAACTCCTCTCCCAGATCCTCATTGAGCTCCAACTCCTCTCCCAGATCCTCATTGAGCTCCAACTCCTCTCCCAGATCCTCATTGAGCTCCAACTCCTCTCCCAGATCCTCATTGAGCTCCAACTCCTCTCCCAGATCCTCATTGAGCTCCAACTCCTCTCCCAGATCCTCATTGAGCTTCAACTCCTCTCCCAGATCCTCATTGAGCTCCAACTCCTCTCCCAGATCCTCATTGAGCTCCAACTCCTCTCCCAGATCCTCATTGAGCTTCAACTCCTCTCCCAGATCCTCATTGAGCTCCAACTCCTCTCCCAGATCCTCATTGAGCTCCAAGTCCTCTCCCAGATCCTCATTGAGCTCCAACTCCTCTCCCAGATCCTCATTGAGCTCCAAGTCCTCTCCCAGATGCTCATTGAGCTCCAACTCCTCTCCCAGATCCTTATTGAGCTCCAACTCCTCTCCCAGATCCTTATTGAGCTCCAACTCCTCTCCCAGATCCTCATTGAGCTCCAACTTCTCTCCCAGATCTTCATTGAGCTCCAAGTCCTCTCCCAGATCCTCATTGAGCTCTAACTCCTCTCCCAGATCCTCATTGAGCTCCAACTCCTCTCCCAGATCCTCATTGAGCTCTAACTCCTCTCCCAGATCCTCATTGAGCTCTAACTCCTCTCCCAGATCCTCATTGAGCTCTAACTCCTCTCCCAGATCCTCATTGAGCTCTAACTCCTCTCCCAGATCCTCATTGAGCTCCAAGTCCTTCCCCAGATCCTCATTGAGCTTCAACTCCTCTCCCAGATCCTCATTGAGCTCTAACTCCTCTCCCAGATTCTCATTGAGCTCCAAGTCCTTCCCCAGATCCTCATTAATCGTCATCTCCACTCCATCCCAAATGAGCAGATACGTGATCAGCGGCAGCGAGGACAGCAGCTTCTACCTGTGGCGCACTGAGCACGGGTTCAAGCGTCAGTCCCGTTTCAGCGTGGTTCGCAGCGATCGCAACGCATTCTGGGAGGCGATTCGGGCCAGCCCGGCCGTGGTCACGTGCGCCGTGTTCTCGCCGCAGCCGCTGCTGGTGCTGGACAAGAGAAACTCGCGCAGCTACGAGCAGGCCGACCCGGAGTCGGTGCGGGTGCCGGCGCCCTCCGGCGGCAGTTTGCCTCGCGACGCTAAAGGGGAAATTATTGTCACTGCCGATTTTGATGGCTGCTTGCGTGTGTTCAAGAACAAGGCGTAGCTCAGTGGTTGTTGCGTTCTTCCTTTGTTGAGAGCCAATTTTTAGATCGAACTAAAAGCTAAATTTCTAGCCTTTCTAGGGCCTAATTTCGTTCTGATTTTTTAGGCTAAGTTCATGGCTAATTGGAGGCTAAACTCGTGGCTAATTGGAAGCTAAACCTGTGGCTAGTTGGAGGCTAAACTCGCGGCTAATTGGAGGCTAAACTAGCGGCTAATTGGAGGCTAAACTCGTGGCTTATTTGAGGCTAAACTAGCGGCTAATTGGAGGCTAAACTAGCGACTAATTGGAGGCTAAACTCGCGGCTAATTGGAGGCTAAACTAGCGGCTAATTGGAGACTAAACCAGCGGCTAATTTGAGGCTAAACTCCTGGCAAATTGGAGGCTAAACTCGTGGCTAATTGGAGGCTAAACTCGTGGCTAATTGGAGGCTAAACTCGTGGCTAATTTGAGGCTAAACTAGCGGCTAATTGGAGGCTAAACTCGTGGCTAATTGGAGGCTAAACTAGCGGCTAATTGGAGGCTAAACTCGTGGCTAATTGGAGGCTAAACTAGCGGCTAATTGGAGGCTAAACTCGTGGCTAATTTGAGGCTAAACTAGCGGCTAATTGGAGGCTAAACTCGTGGCTAATTGGAGGCTAAAATAGCGGCTAATTGGAGGCTAAACTAGCGGCTAATTGGAGACTAAACCAGCGGCTAATTTGTGGCTAAACTCCTGGCAAATTGGAGGCTAAACTCGTGGCTAATTGGAGGCTAAACTCGTGGCTAATTGGAGGCTAAACTCGTGGCTAATTGGAGGCTAAACTCGTGGCTAATTGGAGGCTAAACTCGTGGCTAATCGGAGGCTAAACTTGGGGCTAAATGGAGGCTAAACTCGTGGCTAATTGGAGGCTAAACTCGTGGCTAGTTGTAGGCTAACCTCGTGGCTAATTTGAGGCTAAACTCGTGGCTAATCGGAGGCTAAACTTGTGGCTAATTGGAGGCTAAACTCGTGGCTAATTGGAGGCTAAACTCGTGGCTAATCGGAGGCTAAACTTGGGGCTAATTGGAGGCTAAACTCGTGGCTAATTTTATTCGAAATCCTGGTTAATTTTTTAAAGAAATCTTGTTAGGTATTGATTTGAAAATTCACATGATTGCCCAGTGTGTAAAATCTTTATCGTGTTTTATTTTTGGCCAAAATTTTCTGTTAGGAAAATCTGCATAGTGCGCAGTGCCAGCGCACTCAATTCACTGTGATAATGGTTGACTCACGTTAAGGTCCCGCTTAAGGTATTAGGTAAATACATAGTGTTTGCAATCGTAAGCTCATTACGTAAGCTTACTACTGATTTTACGCTGTTTAGTCCGTATTTTTTAAGTCGTTTGCCCTGCTTTAAATCTTTAATTTATTTGTCAGTAAGTTTTTAATCTACTGTTACGAAAGTAGTATAGTGCGCTAATATGCTTACATGTATGTATAATAATAAAAATTTTTCGGCTTATGTTTATTTTTTGTGGAAAAGTGCAAAATGCCTATAATTGCTGTGCAAAAATTTTTTTACGCAATTAAAATTTACTTCGCTACATATCGTAGCTAAAAAATAGCTCAATAGATTCCATTTTTTGTTTGTTTTAGTTGCGTCCCTAATGGGTGCAATTTGCATTGGACTTTTTTACCCATCAAGATTAGGCTTTTTTCACTGCATTGAATTTAATTTAATAGTGACTGAACAGAAATCTGACAAATATTGAGTGGTATCTCGGTCTATGACCATAAAAAATAGCAGGTTTTTGTCTTTCTGTCTCTTGCATTATTGCTACTTACTAGATAAGTCTCTGTAAGTTTTTCCCGCACGTGATTGATTTTGTTGTTTGCAAGTCGCGTGATTGATTTTGTTGTTTGAAAGTTATGTGATTGATTTTGTTGTTTGAAAGTTTTGTGATTGATTTTGTTGTTTGGAAGTCACGTGATTGATTTTGTTGTTTGGAAGTCACGTGATTTATTTTGTTGTTTGGAAATCATGTGATTGATTTTACTATTTCTAAGTCATGTGATTGATTTTGCTATTTGGAAGTCACGTGATTGATTTTGCTATTTGAAAGTCACGTGATTGATTTTGTTGTTTGAAAGTCACGTGATTGACTTTGTTGTTTAAAAGTCACGTGATTGATTTTGTTGTTTGGAAGTCAAGTGATGATTTGAGGACTAAAAGTCAACATGACTGAACTTTGGAGGTTGCATGAATATTTTATTGAACTATCGATCTAGACGCTAGAATGTCACGTGATGTATTTTGGTAGTATTTAGGTAGAGTACGTAAAGTCACGTGATTGCTTTTGATAGATGAACGTAATTGAGCTTGTGCCTAAAGGTCACGTGACAATAAGGAACTAGTTTTTTAATGACAAACTTGATTACGTAACCAATAATCGCCTTTTAAATTAATATTTCAGCTTAAAATCCCTGCTCTAACAAGGCGGCATGGTGCTCTACTTCACCTGCGACCTGGTGAGCCCGCCCTACACCATGTACATGGGCGCTGACAAGCACGAGAACGAGGAGTTGATCCGCTGGGGCTGGCCAGAGGACGTCTGGTTCCACGTTGACAAGCTCAGCAGCGCCCACGTCTACCTGCGCCTGCGCCCAGGGGAGACTCTTGACGACGTGCCGGCTCAGGTGCGGTTCAGCTTCTTGCTTTGTGGTCCTCTTGGATTCGATTTTTATCCCATAATAGTCCCTGTATTCGATTTTTATCCCCTAATAGTCCCGTGATTCGATTTTTATCCCATAATAGTGCCTGGATTCGATTTTTCTTCCCTAATAGTCTCTGGATTCGATTTTTCTTCCCTAATAGTCCCTGGATTCGATTTTTCTTCCCTAATAGTCCCTGGATTCGATTTTTCTTCCCTAATAGTCCCGTGATTCGATTTTTCTTCCCTAATAGTCTCTGGATTCGATTTTTATTACCTAATAGTCCCTAGATTAGATTTTTATCCCCTAATAGTCCCGTGATTCGATTTTTATCCCATAATAGTCCCTGGATTCGATTTTTCTTCCCTAATAGTCTCTGGATTAGATTTTTATCCCCTAGTAGTACCTGGATTCTATTTTTATCCCCTTAATAGTTCCTGAATTAGATTTTTATCCCCTAATAGTCCTTGGATTCGATTTTTTATCCCCTAATAACCCTGGATTCGATTTTTATCCCCTAATAGTCCCTGGATTCGATTTTTATCCCCTAATAGTCCCAATTATTATCGGAATCGCCAGGTGATTGACGCCTGCGCCCAGCTAGTCAAAGCCAACAGCATCGAGGGCAGCAAGATCAACAACGTGGACATTGTGTACACAATGTGGGACAATCTGAAGAAGACAGGCGACATGGCTGTCGGTCAGGTCGGGTTCCACAAGGCCAAGCTTGTCCGCAAAGTGCACGTGGAACGTCGTTTGCCTCAGCTATTGAAACCGCTGGAGAAAAGCGAGCGCGAGGAGTTCCCGGATCTACGGGCGCTGCGTGAAGAGCGCGACGCTCGCGAGCGTCAGAACTTGAAGGCGGCCGAGCGGGAACGGAAACGAGCGGCCGAGGAGGAAAAGAAGCGCAAAGAAGAGGAGAAACAGATGAAATCCTACGACAGACTGTTTGACGATTCGAAAATGGTTAGCAACAAAGACATGAGCGGATACGACAGTGACGATTTCATGTGACTCTGAAAATCTATTTGATTTTTGACGCAACGCAAATCGGGGAGATTCATGTAAAATATAAATTTCGTCAATATGAATACCCTTCCGCATTCATGCAAGTGGTGCGCGTTAGCTGTCTATTTCATATTATATTCAAATATGCTATTATGATTTTTATCTTGATTCGTTAAAGCTGTTAGAAAAAAGCTTTAAAAATGCTTCCAAAGCATTCCAAAAAAATCTACATTATTGCTGTCGACAATGAACGGCAATAAATTGAGACTCAAAATATGAATTATGCACGCCAAAAATCTATTGCCGCCGATTGCTGCATTTTTCTGTCAGACAATAATTGCTGGCTGACTTCATTTGCTCATCGTGGTGGCATCGTTAGCAGCTTGCTTTCAATACTTTATGCAAGCAGCAATCGACGGATGCAGTAGGGGGGATTGTTCTGAGCCTTCTGAGCTTGTTAGGGAATATCATTTCTATATGCCGATTCTTCAAAATCATTTAAGATGTGAAATTGAAACATTTAATAAACCACAGGGCACAGACTCAGATAGGTGCGCGGCGCATCCGAGTGCTGTGTACAGCTTGCTGCTCAGTCCTGACGGGCTGAAGGGCGGGGGCGGCTATATCCATTATAAATTTACCCAGGTCAAACTGGTGCAGCATTGAGTGCCTTGCTGATTTTAAATCAGCCTTTTATGTTGAATTAGATTTGAGTTAGAAAAAAATCTAAGAAATCTGATTTGAAAGATTTATAAAAGATTCGAAAAATAGTGTAAGGAGAGGCCCTATTTTTGTCAGAATTTTAATACCTTAACCATTGCTCTAGAAATTTTTGTACAAGTATATAGTTAAAGCAAAATAATTCTAAAAAAGGAAAAAATCGTGCGAATTTGCATCAAGTTGCCAACATGCATCGCTAGTTGCCCATCAGCTGCTGTTTCTGTTTCAATTGAACGGAGACACGCACTCGCAGAAGCCTCCAAGAATCACAGTCACTCCCTCTGCGCGTACGTCCAACAATCTGCCGTCGGATAATGATGCAACTCGGTCCTCTTCGCCTGCGTTATTCGGCTCATTGATAGCCCACAGGTTGGCAGAGAGGTCGATGCCGCAGCTGGCCCACTGCCATCCGCCCGATGGCTCCGGGCTGCCCGGCAGCTGCCAGCCTCCCATATAAGCAAATTTATAGCCAGATTCACCGGGCCATTGTTTCTCAATGAGCTGTTGGACTTTGTCCATCTCCGCGCTATCCGTCAGGTCGGCCATGATGACGAGCCCGGACTCCGCGTCGCACATCTCCTTGCACCTCGTCCAGTTTCCCGCGCAGCTCACGAACGCGTACTTGGTGCCGCACAAGTCGTCAGCGTAGCCAGCAGAACACAGGGCTCCGGGCGGCAGTCCCGGCTGCTGCCTCACAAACAGCTGTGCTGTGCGGTTGCAGCTGCAGTCTCTCACGCCCTTGCTGCACCTGTGGAACACGAACAGCTGGCACGGACCGTCGGACATGCTGAACGCCTGGCAGTGCGCGGTGTTTGCGCACAGCATCGAGCACGCCTCGACAGAGTTGGCCTCCCAGTGAGTCTGCACGAAGCGGCTCGTCACGCAGGAGAGACCCGCGACCTGGTGGAATCGGGCCCTGCAGTTGGTGCTGAGCAGGAGCGGAGCCTGAGCCAGTGCGATGATCAGCAAGCTGAGCAGCTTCATGAGTGACAAAATTTAAGAACTCCCTTTCTCGATGCTGCGACTGATTTTGAAGCTGATAATGGCCAGATATTTTATGACCTATTTTATATTATATGCATTTGAATTCTTCCCTCAGATACGAAAGCCACGACAACCAATGGGGAAAAGGAGATTTCCTAATGAATTAGTATGAAATTTACTCTGTAAATCGACCACTTGAATGCAGCGTTGGCTAGGTCCAAGATTTGGCACCCAGTCTGAGCTGGAGATAATAAGCATTAGAGTGGGTGTTGCGGGCCCCCCAGCCCGTCAGGACTGAGCAGTTGAACATCCGTTGAACAAATATAAAAAAGCAGCAGCCCACCAATCTAAAAGTACGAGCTACATATTGCCAGTCGCTAAGGCTTAGAATGCATTCTACGTAAAAGTAAGATTCTGCATGCTGGTCAACCAATGAATTATGCAAACAATTCACTTTTGCAACTGGATTGCATGTCTGCTAAAAAATTTTATTACAGACTTTTGTGAACAGCTTGACAGCAGTGCAATACACACATGCAGTGGAAGTACCCACCTTCTAAGCTTCAAAGTATTATAAAATTATAAATGCAAACGTTTGAAATCCATTGAATTTAATTCTTCATACATTTTACTCGTCGGAGCCAACTTTATAGTAACTTTAGGGGAGGAACGTACATGTAGCTTGCTTCTCGGAGAACATGCTTTGGGATTAGCGTAGTATATTTGGCCTGTTTTTAGCATATCCGCTAATTTCTGTCCTTGAACTAGAAAACTTCTCCACCTCCTGGAACCAGCCTTTCAGATCTCCACCTCCTGGAACCAGACTCTCTGATCTCCACCTCCTGAAACCAGCCTTTCAGATCTCCACCTCCTGGAACCAGACTCTCTGATCTCCACCTCCTGAAACCAGCCTTTCAGATCTCCACCTCCTGGAACCAGACTCTCTGATCTCCACCTCCTGGAACCAGCCTTTCAGATCTCCACCTCCTGGAACCAGCCTTTCAGATCTCCACCTCCTGGAACCAGCCTCTCTGATCTCCACCTCCTGGAACCAGACTCTCTGATCTCCACCTCCTGGAACCAGCCTTTCAGATCTCCACCTCCTGGAACCAGCCTCTCTGATCTCCACCTCCTTGAACCAGCCTCTCTGATCTCCACCTCGTTAAACCAGCCTCTCTGATCTCCACCTCGTTAAACCAGCCTCTCTGATCTCCACCTCCTTGAACCAGCCTCTCTGATCTCCACCTCCTTGAACCAGACTCTCTGATCTCCACCTCGTTGAACCAGACTCTCTGATCTCCACCTCGTTAAACCAGCCTCTCTGATCTCCACCTCCTTGAACCAGCCTCTCTGATCTCCACCTCCTTGAACCAGCCTCTCTGATCTCCACCTCCTTGAACCAGCCTCTCTGATCTCCACCTCCTTGAACCAGCCTCTCTGATCTCCACCTCCTTGAACCAGCCTCTCTGATCTCCACCTCCTGTAAACCTGACTCTCTGATCTCCACCTCCTTGAACCAGCTTCTTCGCTTGTTTTGTCTTTTAAGCAACCTTTCACCGTGAAGAAAAGCTATCCATCGATAAAAAAACAAAAAAAAAATTTTTCTGGTAAAATTGCAAGAAACGAAGCGAAAATTACGTAAGAACAGCAATTTTAAAGATTTGTCACGCCACCAACATGTGCAAGCATTATGAAGAGGCTTAGATGAGTTAAGCCAGTGGTAAAGCGGACATAAAAACTAATAAAACTTTTTATTTTTGACAATTGAAATTAACTCTGCTATTAAATGCAACAGAGCTTGATTGTCATATAGACTACGCAAGTAGTACAAACAATGGGAGACTTTAAATCAGATGTTTGCACACTAAGGAGCAATTTGTAACAAAACAGGGTGAGAATTTCACAGTAAAACGGATTTTTTATTCTCTCGCAAATTTATTGGAAAAATAAACAAAATTATAAAAATAGGGACATCAACAAGAGCTTTTTGCCTTCCTTGCGCACACAAAGCACAGATGCATAAAAAAGTACATGACACGCACCAAAAAATGCAATTTATTAGAACCGCGTCTTCAAAACTTGGCTAGTTGAGCCCAGCAGACACCAGCAAGCGCCGCTCCCTGTCCAACAGAAGCTCCAAAGCGGCCGAGCGCAGCTCAATTGACTGCTCAGCTATTGAATTTTCGCTGCCGAGAATGATTTTGCGCAGACTGGCGCTGGTGACGAATTCTAAATCTTCGATTGACAGGTCGATTCCCTGGCTGGCCGGATTCAAGGCTGGCTGGCGGCGCTCCTGTGGTAGGGGATTAGGGTCAATAGGATTATATGACGTCTAATCAATAGCCTGTCAATCATTATCAACCATGATGATGACCCGCATAACCAGCTCCTTTCGAAATTATGACCTATGAAAACAAAGACACTCACCCAATCCCGATGACCAATACAAAGGCACTCAACCAAATCCCGATGACCAATACAAAGACACTCACCCAATCCCGATGACCAATACAAAGACACTCACCCAATCCCGATGACCAAAACAAAGAAACTCACCCAATCCCGATGACCAAAACAAAGAAACTCACCCAATCCCGATGACCAATACAAAGAAACTCACCCAATCCCGATGACCAATACAAAGACACTCACCCAATCCCAATGACCAATACAAAGACACTCACCCAATCCCGATGACCAATACAAAGACACTCACCCAATCCCGATGACCAATACAAAGACACTCACCCAATCCCGATGACCAATACAAAGACACTCACCCAATCCCGATGACCAATACAAAGACACTCACCCAATCCCGATGACCAATACAAAGACACTCACCCAATCCCGATGACCAATACAAAGACACTCACCCAATCCCAATGACCAATACAAAGACACTCACCCAATCCCAATGACCAATACAAAGACACTCACCCAATCCCGATGACCAATACAAAGACACTCACCCAATCCCGATGACCAATACAAAGACACTCACCCAATCCCAATGACCAATACAAAGACACTCACCCAATCCCGATGACCAATACAAAGACACTCACCCAATCCCGATGACCAATACAAAGACACTCACCCAATCCCGATGACCAATACAAAGACACTCACCCAATCCCGATGACCAATACAAAGACACTCACCCAATCCCAATGACCAATACAAAGACACTCACCCAATCCCGATGACCAATACAAAGACACTCACCCAATCCAGATGACCAATACAAAGACACTCACCTAATCCCGATGGCCAAAACAAAGACACTCAACGAAATCCCGATGACCAAAAAACGACAGTAACCCAAAAAACACAGTAATCATTCCACCCTGAAATTCTACCGACCGTGAACTAACGAGGTCACTGAGTGAGCCTTTACCTGATGCTGCTGAGGCTGCCTAGTTGGCTGCTTGCGCCAATTTTGCTGCGGACGAGGCGATTTCTGACGCCAATGCTGCTGCTGCTGCTGCTGCTGCTGCTGCTGCTGCTGCTGCTGCTGCGGCTTCCAGCTGGCAGCTCCGTTGAAGCTGGAAGAAGCAGTCGGCTGCTGCTGCTCCACAGACGGAGGACACGGAAGATGCTCGTCAAATTCGGTGAGAACTAGCGGGCGAAGTCCGCGGCCCCGACCCCTGGCCGACGGCGCCGGTTGCTGCTCCTGCTGCTGAAGCTGCTCCGGCTCCGACGTCGGCGGCTGCGGCTTCTCGTTCGAATCCGGCGCGGCCTGCTGGCGAATGCCGCGACCCCGGCCGAATGGGGGGCTGGCGGCGCCGGCAGCTGCGAACATGAGCGGAGGCCCGCCGGTGCCTCGCAGATTCTCGGGAGCGACCGAGTTAAACATTTGAATTGTTTGCTGAAAATCATCGCACTGCCAGTATGGTAAGGGTTGTTTGGCTACAGCAAGAAGACTTAAAGGCTCTGGCAGCTAATTATTGGTAAGCTTTCAAGCAACTACAGCTGAGATTAGAGAGACTCTCAATAGGAACTACAGCTGAGATTAGAGAATCTCTAAAGCAACTAAAGCTGAGATTAGAGCAATCTAAAAAGGAGGCTACAACTGACTTTTATAGCATACACAAAAAGTAAGACACAGTTTTTTAATTAGATAGGTGGCAAAAACTATGCAATTAAAATGCCAAAAAATTGACGAATGCAAAACTATTGACAATTTATTATCATTGGCTCCTATAGACAGACAAAAATTTAAGCATCGAACTGGCTGGCAGCATTCAACTTTTTCTGCTGCTTCTCCTCAACAGCCAAACGAGCCACCTCGTCCCAATCGATGCCAAGAGAATCGGCGGCGCCTGACTGACTGACGCCGCCGTCGCTGCTCTTAATGATTCGACAGCTGGGATCGAGCTCGGGACCGAGGCACCACAATGATTCTAAATCGTAGTGCGCCCTGGTCTCGGGCAGAAAGCAGTGCAGGCCGCAGTTGCCCAAATCCATAGCCGCCCAGTTACAGCGCGATGGACTCGAGCCGGCTTCGACTTTCGGCAACGAAACCGACGCTGAGGACGAGGAGTTGATGTCGTCGTCATTAGCTGCAGCGGCGGCTGCTGCCTGAGCCCGGGATTTGTACACCCGCAGCACGTAATCGGTCAGGCTCAGCAGGTGACGCGACGACCTACCGGAGCAAACCACCATATTGGGCGGTCGAACTGACACACTGTTGCGATTGGCGCTAGTTGAGTCGGCCAATGTTGGCACGGTTGTCATGGCAACAATATCCTTGGCATTGCGATGCCGCAGCAGGCGGACCAAATCGGCCAGGTCGATCATGCCGGTCTGGCCGGGCGTTAAGGCGTCGATCGGACAGTCGGCGATGAATTGTCGACGTCTTTCAGCGGCGGCGGCGGCCAATTCGGCGGCGCGGTCTTCGGCTAGGCGCTCCTCGCCTATGCCACCGTCGCCGAGGTATTCAATGTATTCGTCATAGTCCAAATCGTTGTCGTCGTCGATTGGCTCGTCATCGAGGCCGCCGCTAGAATTGTTGGACAGCTTCGAGGAATCGTCTGAAGAGCAAAGGTGACGCTGGCTTTGCCTAATTGGCTGTCGGCAACAAGTTGGAGTGGCGGCGCCACTTGACAAAATGGCGCGCCGGGCGCCAATTAGATGAGCGCCAAGGCCGCGACAGGCCTTTAACAGCGACACAGACAGGGATGCTAGCGGCTGCGGGTTCAAGTTTTTTTCACTAATTACCACTAATTTTTCTTTGATTTCTACTAATAGTAGATGGATTAGTTTTCAACAACGTAAATTTTATTGAACTCACGAAAAATTCGATACAAAAAATAAAATAATAACCATTTTTTATTTCTGGGATCTAGAAAGTTATCTTAATTGAAGTCCGAGAGGAATAGAATACGATTACTGGAACCTACTATAAAAGTATATTGCAGAATCTGCAGGCATCCTCTGCTATCATGATAATGCACCAGCATGCACTTTCAGACTCTGCCAGGATAAGTCTAACACTTTTCTTATAGTCCTAATCTAGCTCTGTTGGAAATTTTCTTATTTCTAAAGTTAAAATTTGAA
Organism: Macrostomum cliftonense; assembly: GCA_950096795.1. Taxonomy (NCBI): domain Eukaryota; kingdom Metazoa; phylum Platyhelminthes; family Macrostomidae; genus Macrostomum; species Macrostomum cliftonense. The sequence goes on along the minus strand of CATNEM010000263.1, from coordinate 801,077 downwards.
CAACTATATAGCAAAATTAGTAGCTAAGCAATGGCTTGTGTTAGTAGCCTGGCTTCTCTAGGACACAGAGTGGTAGCACAATCAGATAGAAAAGTGCCTAGAGCTGGACAGTAGTTATTTGGAAAAATAACTATTAGCATGGATTCTATTTTTGCCAATTGATTCCCACTAATTATTACCTATTACTTTTATTTCCCTTGTATTTATACAAATTTTGTATACAATTATTTAATTTATGTCTAAAAAATAATTTTTTGGTTTATTTGCATTTTTTCTAGACTTGACCCCTTGATACATAGCTAGGCACAATTATGACCACAATTGATACCATGATCTATTAGCTAGCCATGTACCCTTTGCTAACCAATGAATATTGCTATGTCCTAGGTAGGTTTTAGAAATAGTAGAATATGGCTTTGACTACTATATAATGGTAATTATTCCAGATTGCAGTGCTGCTAGCATCCTGTCCCTTGTCCTGGTACAATAGTACATACTACTGAGGACTCACATCATCAATTAAACAGTGGTAGGCATATAACTAATTGCTTGATCATTTATTAGTTAAGCACTAACTACACTTTGTAAATCCAAATTATCTCTATACATATAAACTAACATGGCATAAGGCACATGGACCCATGCTAAAGCCCAGTTTAGGGCCATGCATGGCATAGGTCTATTGGGGGGGCGCGTGGCTCGGTGGTCTAGCGCGTCTGCCTTGTGTGCCACTGGTCCAGGTTTGACCCCGCGTTGTAGGTCGTTTATTTTCCTAGCGCAGTTTCTTGTGCAGGGTCACATTAGTTTGGGGCCTTGTGCACGAATTGGTTGGGCTTTGAGCCAGTTCCCAGTGTAAAAAGTTGAGTCCAAAGGACCCAGATCGGACTCTGATGAGTCCTCGTGCAACAGACATGAAAAAATTTTTTTGCCCTAAAATCATTAGTAACGTGATGGCAATGTCCGAATTGCAGTTTTTAATTAGTCAATTGTCATGATTTCAATGAATTTTTTAGTCGGTCCTTTTTAAGTCATTTTAGCTCTGACAAATCATGTGAGTCCGATTCCAATCCGTTTAGCTCTGACAATTTTTTTTAAAATTACCGTTATAGCCTCATGCCTATAAAAATATTTACAGCTTGTTGCAGGTTTCCTTAACGAAGAAATTGTCTGTTTCATTTCATAGTTTGGTCCGGTCTTATTTCAGATCCTATGTAGTAGGCTGAAAAATCTATTTTATTTTTTTTAGATTCTGTGCTTCCTAAACACGCTACTTTAAATAGGAGATTACGCAATTCCTTAGATATGATATATTTTCCCCAGAAGAGGCTTACAAAAATGCGATTGGCAGTAGGCGAGGGGGGCGAATTTACGAGCTTTTACGAGCAACATATCTTAAGTTTTTTAGTTACTAAAAGACAGAGATCCCAGTCATCTTAGTGTATATTAATAGTGGGATTCGGCAAAGTCTATGATATTCAACAAGTTGTGCTGATTTCGATGTTAGAGCTGATTAAGAACTGATTTAGGCAGGTTATTATTGTGTGCCTTTCGGCGTCATAAGTAGAAAGAATCATCCTTTTACTTAAATTTCGTGGCGTGGAAAGATACGAGTATCTTACTGTGTTAAAACAGGCTTTGGAATTTTTTATAATCTTTCTACATTAATACTTACATTGTATTTAAATATTAAATATCAATCCGGGACGTATTTTTTGCAGTTGGGTCACTTGGTTTGAGTTCAACAGGCCTCAGCTGTACGAGCTAAGTATAAGCTTTTCGGGTGCTCCAGTCCTGCAGCTCCTTCCAGATTTTCATTGACATATTTTTGCATGTCCCACAACACGACTAGGTAGGCCCCCTAGAAACGTAGTCTATTTCTATATGGTCTGTGCGCGTATACCTTGACCTTGGCTTCTAGTTTTCCCTGAACCAGCAATTATGGGAGTTTATAAATGAAGTCTGTACGAGTATGCAGTGACGAGAGGATACGTTAAAGGTGCAGTCTGCCTAAGGAAGTGGTTGTTTCACTTCAATGTGACTTTCGCATCGCACGCATTACGAGCGTAATTAAAAATGCTTTTCCTTTTTCAAAAAGCCATTAAATTAGGGTCACTCAATACTGTTCAAATAGAAACTGTGAAATTTAGGCTTTATAAAGTTTTTGGCATATGATCAAGAGCATTTTTGATTTTTATGTTTTGTGAAAGAGCATACACAGACCAAGTATAGTACGAGCTAGATAGACTGCGATGTGAGAATCTATGGGTCATGCGTTTTGTGGACAAAAATCAAACTCAGAAATGGCCCCTCTCAACCAGCCCATTTCGGTTGATATTGGGGTAGAGTGAAGCAAGCAGTGTTTGCTGCATGCTATGGTCTGTGAGTCAGACTTTGTGTGTACGCTATGCGAGTTTTAAGAGGCCCACAATCGTAAATATGTAAAAAAATATCGAAGGCTCGGGTAAGGGCAGAGGAACTGCCTCTACGATTGCCATAAATCAAACCCAAGCAAGCTATGCGGGACGAAATGAACCACTTTATGTACAAAAGCTGTTTCTTGGTCTTTTAATAGCATATCATGAAAACCGCTCCCCTTCAGTTCAATAAAAAGGGTGACGATTGACTATATCACAGTGGTCCAACAAGGGCTCTACATGTACATCCCTGGCTCAGATCCATTCAAGAGATACGAGCGTATGGAAGAGACCCGGGACTAGTTACAAAGCATTGTCCCTGCAAGCAGAATATCGATTATTTTTTGTTTTATTCAGTGTCCAACTAGCGTTTACTCTAGGACACACTAGGAATAACCATGACAATGCAGTGCTGCCTATGCACGGGGCAGTTGAACCCTTTTCTTTAATGTTCAGACTGTCATACATAACTATTCCCCAAATTTCCATGTATGAAAGTGTTTACGAAATAAAAGTAGGAAAAATTTTGCACCAAGGCAATTTTTGCTTTTTAAGCTATTTCATAAATACATTTATCTGTCCACTTGCATTAGTTACATGTAAAAGGAAAATTCAGAAATATTATTTGGCTTCTTTTGCCTGCGCACGACAACAAAAGGCAAAATTCGTTTACCTCTGAAGGAAAAGTCAGACAAGCACACTGCGCATAAAAGAAGCATTCAAATCAGTGATTTCATTTCAATAGCTGGAAAGTTGAATACTATTCTGTTTAATCTCTTAAATTTTAACTGATAGAAACAGCTCTTTCCGAATTATCAATACATAGATAGAAATCAGTCAGCGATCATGTTTCGCCGAAAAGCCCCGTTCTGACGAGTTTTGGCGATGTACTCGTAATTGTGATGAAAATAGATCAAAGACTGTTTCATGTTAAAAAATTGCGAACAAAACTGCGGGGTCAGGAGAAATGGAATACTTGTGTCAGCTTTGTCAGTTAAGCAGGATTTTTATTTAATACCCTTCAAATAAAAGTGGTACAGACTTTCCCTTTGATGTTTAACATGGCCCCAGGAACTTGTTGCAAAGGCCATTGGATTTTATCTCTGTTATTGTACGAGCGTACTTTATTCTGGGCCCAAAATACGTGAACACGAAATAACCAGTCGTGTCCTAAGATCCAAAGACCCCACAAAGAGCTTCGAACTTCCTAAAAACAACAGGTATGTATTGCTTTACATGTTTTCCTTTTCTTTCTCCCTCCGTGGATAAAATGAAAAATGTTTCGTTCTTTGCTAGCCCAAACCCACCTTCCTATTTACAAGTAATGTTTAACTAAACATCTGCCTTTCGGATCCAGATTTTCAAACAAACGCAGGCCAAATGGAGGGATAGTACAGTAATAGAAGGCAAAGGATAGGAGGAAAAAGTATGACTAGAACCATAGAATCCTTAAACTTTAGGCATATGATTCTATATGCTAAAACCACTGGCCAATAATTATAACTAGACTGCGCATGGAGCACTGCCTGCCCCGGCATGTTTTGTGACAAAAATATAATGCTAAAAATGGCCCTAGATATTCCTTCCCCAACCGATAGATATTTAGTCTTGGACGGGTATCCACTCTGCCCCTGTAGCTTGAAATGTGAATATGAAACAAAAAACTTTATACTTATTGGTCTGTGACTAGAACCATAAGAGTGTCTTCTATACTTATTCACAGTTGAAGTGGAGAATGCTCCCGTCCTCTGGGTTAGTTGTAAAAGAAGCGCCCGGGCCATTGCTAATATTTTATTTTTGCCTCGAAACATGCTTGGGCACGCAGAGTCTATTCTTAAATGATCCCATCTCCCTGTCCCCTTGTTTCAAAATAGAGCCACCTTGGGCCCCAGGAGAGTCTTTGTTCAGAGAAGACTTAGAAAACAAAGACTCATAAAAATTTATAATGTTGGAGAGCATAGTGTTACATAGGTTGTAAGCAATTTCTCACAATATCCTTATCACTCGGGGTCTAGTAAGCAACTAGCTCTGACCTCTATTCCAGAAGGGGAATGGAAGGGCGGGATATAATTACGAGTACAATTATTTATTACAATATTAAAATATAAAATATAAATTATAAATTATAAATTATGAGCTGATAAGAACCTCGTAAGAAAACGCAAAGCGAAATAATTACACGGTTAAGGTGAATTCAGTTTATCAAAAAAACAAAGCAGAGAAGCGAAATTCGTCAGTTCAATCAAATGACATCACTCGTCATGAGTAGAACATTGTGGAATAACTAGGTAGTTATTTCCCGGCTGCGGCAGCAAAATGCACTTTCTTCTTGGAACTCCGGAAATTTTTCGCCGTGATTCCGCATAAAAAGCAATGCCTAATACCGCAGATGGATACGGATAGTGATAGAGGCTGTCCAGTTGAGACAGGGCAATTCCGCTGACCTCTCCATTGTCAAAGACATCCGTGATGCGCACTACGCTCTTTTCAATCAGGCAGCAGTTGTCTGGTGCTTTGCATCTGTACCGAAGAGAGGTAACAGGGCTCTTCGTCATCAAATCACGGATGTTTAGCATTTGTGCCAACAAGTGGGACGTTGCAAATCGAGTCACTCGGAGTCGGCGTTTTAAATGGGACAAATAGTTCTCGAATGGAAAGGCCGAAAAATTAGTTAAACATCCGAACATTTTTACGTATTGAGGAAGGTGAAGTAAGACATGCGTGTTGTGTGTCATGATGGTATCTCCGTACAACTGGTGAGCTTCGATTACAAACGTCTTGAGACAGGCTTCTGCGTAGCTGAATAATTCAGAGTTGGCGAGTAAGTCGGCTGACATGAAGACGTAAATAGCGAAGTGCAGGAGGAGAAAATTCTTATACAACTTCTCGGGAAGATACTTGCGAAATAGAAACGGACCGAAGTAGAGCAAGAAGTTCTTTAACTCTGATGCCTTGAAGTGTCCCAACTCAAGATCGATCCGCCGAGGGCGTCTTTGAAAATTCGTCGGAGTGAAGGGAGCAAACTTTCCGATTTCATCCGAAAGCTCCTCGATTTGAGCTGGCCTGAGTTTACAGTTGCGGCCGTCATCGGTAGAAAAAAGAAAGTGAAACAGCTTTCGCACCGTTCCAAGACAGACGAGGTGCATAAAATCTGGCGGAATGCAATTAGGAAATTCCAGTCCGGGTAGGAACATTAGAGGTCCTGGACCCTCTCGCTGGTTCGACTCCCTGCAATTTTTTGGAAATAGCGAAGGAATAAAAGAGTTGCGGATGAAGGTAGAAATTAATGAAGAAGTTTCTAATAATTATAGTAATTCAGATGAATTAAGTGATATAAAGAAGAGTTAGGAGATGATAAAAATATAATTAAATACGTGAGTTCATTGGAGATCACAGAAAAAACGGAGACCAAGAAGATTAAGGGAGATCAGGGAGATGAAGGGAGATTAGAGAGATGAAGGGAGATCAGGCAGGGAAATCAGGGAGATGAAGGTAGGTCACGGAGATGTATCTCACCGTCCTGCACGATAATCATCTGCGGTACGAGCTTCCCCTACACTTGTCTCGTAGACGATTCGCCTGCCAACAGACTCTGCCTCAGATCGGCAGTAGAAGCAACCGTTTTTAGAATTGTGATAGAGTGTTTTGCTGATGAATGAGCGAGCTGGCGAATCGCATATGAAATCCATCTTCCGGATTTTGATCTGAACTCCTTCAATAGTCTTGAAGTCCGACATCAGTTCTGCGGCCTCCTTGCAAAAGTCGGCCAGAAACTCCTCCAGGGGTGGTTTACCTGGTTTGTATTAAATATTATTATTATTATTATTATTATTATTAAATATTGAAAGTTACTTTTTTTAAAAATACACGCAAGTATCCCGCCCTCAAACACTCGCTCACTCACCAATTCCTGCGTACAATGCGACCGGGAGTGGGCGATCGAATCCGGAGATCAATGCAAGGATGGGCCAGGCACAGTAGTTAGAGGAATTGTAGACGGGCATCCCATCAATGCCGATTTTAATATCCAGTTCAAAACCTTGCAAATGTCCCGGAAGTTGAGCTGAATTTTTCAATGTGAGCAGATTATTTTGCAGAAGATAGGCGATGTTAGAAGCGATGCCTAAGTATGCAAAGTGTCCAGCTCCCATAGAGTACTTGAGCACCTTCTTCTTGCCATCCTTCGTTGTTAGCAAGTAAAGAGATTTCGAGACGGGCAAGCCCCGGCTGTGCAATGCTTTCAGTAGAAATTTCATAGCTCTGTGAGACAGGTTGTGAAGCAGAAATAGGATCAACAGCTCGTCGTCCAGACTTTCCATACTGGGCTTTGCCGTCTCAACTTGGTCGTCTTTGTGCTCGTCGTCCGTTTCATATTCGCCTTCCACATCGCTTTCGTCAGAGAGATCAATTGACTTGAGACACTGTACTAGATAGTGCGGGTCGAATTCGCGATTGGTACTCGTAGTGCTACTGTCAATACAAGGAGGCAATTCACAGACTTCAGCTTTGAACTGATCAGCAGAGGATCGAGGCATTTCTTCAGATGTAGCTCCAAATTGCTTTGTGTGCTCAGGGCAGAGCAGATTTGTTGACAGCCAGTTTTTAAAATGTCGGCTTGAATTTTTGTCTTCAGAAGTTTTCCTTCGCTTAGATGACATTTTCTCCAAATAGTGATGAACAAAAAATATGAAAGCTGAATCTGATTGAGTAATAATTCTTAAGAAGTAAATCATGCAATAAACTAATCAAATTAACAATCTGCAATCTAATGTAAATCAGTCTCTTTGTCGTGTGGGAATGATGGGATTATGAGAAGGAGGATACGATTGGCCCGTTGCGTTTAAAGTTAGAGGCCACTGATATTTTCCATTGGTTCACGCTTGATTTCTCTCAAAGGGCCCTATTCATTTTTAGGTTTATAGAATTATGTTTTTCAAACAACGATCCTAAAAGCGCTATTGATATTCATCGTTGTTGAGCCATTTTCATTCAATTGATATGGAAAATATCAGATTCATAGTATATTTTCCTGGAGACAAACAAGTTCTGGAAGCGTCTGCTAGCAGCGTTGCCCTTGGCGAGTTCCAGGATTTTACCAGCGATGACTGGGTTGCATTATGTGCCCAAGACAAATTTTTCTCTGTGCCAATGCGAATTAGAGCGGAGTATGAGAGTGAGTGGTACGATGCAATTATCGTACAGGTGGTTTTGGACGCAAGCACCAACACGGAGCCCACCATAGTCTTTATTAGACAGCTAATAGACATTAAGAACAAGTCGATAGAAGGAATTCTGAAGAATATCATCCGCGTCAATACCGGCAAACGAAACAAGTTTGCTGTTATGTCCGTAAGTAATTTCTATCGTTTCTAATTGCTGTATTTTATTTTTTTATTTTAACTGTGATTCTGGACCAATTTGACTCGATTCAATTCCGTTGCAGACATTGCAAACTTCGGAGGACGAGACTGCTGCTGAGGGCTCAAGCTCAAGTCGCCATCGGGTAGTAGCAAATTCAAGAGTGCCAGCGAGAGACTCTGCGACACCCTTATCGCCTCTGCCGCCTTTCAACACAGCGCTGCTAGAAAGGCCCCAATCTGCTTTAAAAGTGACGACACCAGTAGCTCCGAATACTCCAGAATTTTCGACACCAAGAACGCCGAATGCTTCAACCGTGTCTAAGTTATCGACACAAAGGACGCCAACTACTACTGAAATGTCACGAACGCAGGTGCAGGCTCAAGCAGAAGTAAGCGACGAAACAGAGATCTCATTAGGCGTGCCCGAGATGCTTGACTTGGATGTGAGTAGTTTCCTATAGTGATTTTTGCTTCCGCATCATCATTTTTATCTTTAATCTTACGAGCTAACATTGTCTGGCTTGCTCTAGATCGTCAATCAGACTGCTGATGATGACGATGTTGCTATGGAGAGGTTGCACCCCGCAACTGAGCAACAGATCCGACAAAGCCTCGGACGCTTCGGGATCGAGACCGACTCAATAAAGGGAGTTGCTCACCTAGCGATGATTAGCACACGCCAAACATGCAAAATCACCAAGCGGCTACGGCAAATTGAGTCAGTCTTAGAGACCCTCGTCGAATCCCAGCAGTCCATACTTCGACTGTTGCGTCGACAAGGTGCCGGTGACGCATCAGCTGCCGCAGAGCGTCCCAAGGAAAAATTCAAGGTCATCGACTCTTGGGAGGAGTACATAGCATTCATTTCATCTGCGGAGTTGCAATCGAGTCTCGTAAGTTGAGCAGTAGCCTTTAGCTCTTATGAATTCTGAATTGCTATTGAGTTACTCTTGCAATCAAAATCTCCAGAAAGAACGTCTCTGGGGATGCAGAGACAAGGATTTGCCTGAGACCATGCGCCGAATGATGAAAAAGTGTCTCTCTCAGTCGATGATGTGCGTTGTCAATTGGGGCGGCCGCGGGATGCAGAAACGCGTTCCGTCTCACCTCAACTGCACACTGACCGACGACGACTTGGCATTCAGCAATGTGATTGACGTATTTGACGGTGAGAGTCGTATCCTCAGTAAAATTTTAACTCCACGACTAAATGTGTCACTATATCTTGTGGCTAATGAAAAAATAGAGCGATGTGAAATGATGTACAATTTTAATGACAACACATACGAGCATATGCTTGATCTGGTCTAATAACTAATGGTGATGTGAACTAGCCTTGTATAGAACACACGTTTACGGTATTGTGAAGAACTGAATGGACTTAAAAGTATAAAATTTTAATTTTTTGACTGCTTAATAGACTACTGAGCCTCTAATAATAAGTAGGAGAAGACGTGTCTAGTGAAACAAAAATTGTCTGTTAATCTATTTCTTAACAAAAATTTTACTTCTAAGGTGTCGTCGAGGAAATTTTCCCGAAAGATGCTGATGGCAAGCGACTGTACCCCGAAAGAGCGGTCGAGCTGGCTATCATTGATATTCTGCGCCATGCTAATGAGAGGGAAGCAGCTCGACGAAAGAGAAAGCAGGCGCAGCAAGACGAACGTGCACAGCGGGAAGTCGAATGTGCGGCTGCTGATGCTGCTGCTGGACAGGTTGCTGCGAAAGTGTGCATGCGGACCTCAGAAAAAAGGTCACAGGCAACGAAACGCAGCAAAAAAGTATTCTTAGTAAGCGATGAGGACGAATAATGAAAATTACGAAAAATAACGATAACGAAAAATAAAATTTACTATTCTTACTTATCATTTACTTTATCATCGGTGCTAATCCATTCATTCTTATGCATGCAATAATTTTCCACCTTTATTAGTATACATTCATTTACTGATATATTGCAATTGCGCTAAACTACTTTGTGTGAAAAGAGATAAGGGCAAAGCGTGAATATAAAAGTGCTGTTACGAATTAACATTAACATTAGTGCCACCCAATTTATCGTATTGCATGTAATATTTCTTTAAAACTGTTGTTAAGCATTCACCTGTTTGTATCCATCACTAATTCATGCAGTAATAATGGCAAATAAAATGAACGAAAAATAATAAGCATGAGAAAATATGCGACTATTACAAAAATTACAAATAGCTACTTAAAGTAGTGAAGAAAGCATCCACAGTCCTTTCCCAGTCCGCTTTAGGGCAAGATTGCGAACGAAGACAGACTATAGTCAGAGTCTAAAGGACTTGAATTTGGTTGGACAAAGAATGTCCCATCGGACTGTACTAAATCAGAGTCTAGCAAACTCTACTTTTTGCACCGGGTTGTACAATTTATGCCCATGAGGGCAACCCCCCAAGGCATGGAGAGTGTGCATTCCTGGAACTACCACTTGTGCACCCTATGTGAGTGTGTGACTGGGTGCTATATTGTAATTCCGTTGCGCACCGTGTGTTTGTGTCTATGCCTGCATACCAGCATTTAGTGTGACTGAACGCGCTTCAGGAGTCAGCGCAATGGACAGTAATGTCCAGTCGCTGGTTGTGGGACAATGTTGCTTCAAGCATCAAGGTTCCTGCAGCCCTCCTGCAGATTTAGCTTATTTAGCTTAGGCATAGGTCTATCCAAGGTCCTATTTGATAGGGTAAAGCATCATCAACCAAACAAACAAGAATGTCATATTTTTTTCTTTACTAATTTCTATTAACTACAATTAACTAAATAATAATAAAAAGCTCTAATAAAAGTAGAGCTTTTATTTAAAGTTGTTGCAAATAGATTGATCTTTAAAATGACACCCTACTTGTAATAGTTTTATAAAATACTTAAGTTGTAAGATTATAAATGAAAAATTGTCCCTTTCTGGTCTGACTTTTTCAGAAACAAAAAACAAAGGAGTAGATTCTGGCTGAATAAAGCTAGTTTTTGCTGTGATTCTTTCTTTAACTTATTAATTTGACACCACAGCTGATTAATTTGACATCTCACACTTATGGTCCCTAGTAAATTTTTATCTTAAAATCTTAAAAAATATAGAAAAAATAAGCAAAATATTAGTACATATTCTAAAATTAAAAAAAACAAAAGGATATAAATTACTATTACCCTTAAGAGTATAATATATGCTTTCATAATATGAAATTTTATGGTCCTTGATACATCCTATACTTTACAATAATAAAACAAAAACGGTATACAACTGTTTTGTTTTTAGATCCCTCATTAAATTGACTATGCTTTACCCTAGTGTCCTTGAACTGCTCAGCCTAAATAGTTTTATTAGATTTAAATGGCTACTATGCGTTATAAGTAAAATAAACACATTTTTATGGAAAAAATGTGTTCCGCCTTACATTACACTATCAATTTGAACAAAAAATTATATTTCTCAAAAAAAGTTGTTCACTAAAGTCAAGACTGTTACTGTCTATCAAATAGCAATATTTTAACTTGCTTTTGCAATTCATATATTAATATAATATAGACTAAACGACCACTAGGTGGGAAGCATGCATTGTGCAGCTAGCTGCCGCTATGCGTGCCCTTCGCTGTGCATCTGATTGAATGGTCGTGTCTTAATCTCTATTATCATTACATAGTTAATTACAACATAATAGGTTTTTATCAATAACATTAACGTATTAATAAAAAACAGAGAATAGAATAGAAGTCACCAAGGGGACTCGACTCTTGAAATAGCCCATGGCCATGCTATGCCCATGATGCTATGCACATGGTATTAGCTTCATGTATGATGTATATATTATGGGAACCGATCAAAAGGGCGACAAATAAATAGGGCGACAGTCAAAAGGGCGACAGTCAAAAGGGCGACAATGTTTTATTTATTATTCTGAAGGAACTTTCTGAACAATGCTCATGCATCAGATGAAAGCAAACAAAATTTTAACGGACTTTGTTTTACTCTCTATGATGTTTGATGTGGCTGTTGAGATAATTTAACTTCATTTATCGAGACCGATTTCGTTTCGTTTCGTTTCGGGCAAAATAAAAAAATTGTAGGTGGGGGTATCCCCCCTTGGGCCTTCTAATGTTAAATAAATTGCTAAATTATGGTCAATGGTCTCCCTAGCTAGGACCACAGGACCACAGGTCTAATTCATTCAATTGACTCCAATCGATAATATTGTGTAAAACCATCCAGTTCATATCAAGTGCAGTTGGCAGCCCCACTGTGGTTGCCAGTTGACTCAACTCAATGCACAGTGACTGTGCCCAGCAGAGCCACCCCCATAAATTTCTCATATTTCAGCCAAGCTCCCACTGCAGCCCACGCCCCCACTGTACATGCTCAGCACAAACCCAAGTCACTCACCCCTACCCCCCCCCCCCCCAAGTCACGGCCACTATCCCCGCCTCCAAGGCAGCCTTGGGAGAGGAAAGTATAGACTGCGCAAACGATTGCATCAGAGGGCGGAGGGCGCGGACTCCCCATAATTGCGTTAAAAGTCATCTTTGCAGTCAAGAACTTGCGCTCGCATACCTACGGCGCATAGGCTCTGCACATAGCATGCAGCCAAAGATTTTTCTCCTCATTTGAATTGAAGCGACCATGAACTACCCATGCGCCGTATGCGCAAATGAGGTACGAAGTATGAGGTAGGAAGACTACCGAATCGTTCTGGAGGTAACTGGCAAATTTATGTTTACCTTTATTAGATAAGACAGTATAAGACACTAAGTATTTTATTGATTTTTTATTTTATATGCAGGCAATCAAGGCCTGCCAGACCACAAGGCTTTGTTGCTGATTTCGAGGCTGCTCTGTGGAGGGCGCTTCGCGCTGCTTTCCCAAACAGCAGAATTCGTGGCTGCGTGTTTCATTACACACAGGCCGTGGCGCCACGTACAGCAGCTGGGACTGCAGAACGCCTACACCGCGGATGCCGGCACTCAGCTCTTCTGTCGAAAGCTAATGGCGCTGCCATTTCTGCCACCAGAGCAAATCGCAGTGTCCTTCTACCGTCTTCGGGTTGAGACAGCGCTGACGCCACAGCTGAACGCCCTGTGCGACTACGTCTAGTCAACGTGGATCACCAGCCCCATCTGGAGCGTGGACGAGCTATCCGTGTTCGGACTCGCGATTCGGACAAATAACGACCTGGAGAGCTGGCATCGGGCACTGAACACCAGAGCACAGCGTGGCAACATCCAGTTTTATATGCTGATCAAGCTGCTCCACAGTGAGGCGCTGATGGTTCCCGTGGAGGTACAGCTACTGTCGCAGGGAGCGATACGCCGCATCCAACGTGCCAAGTACCGCGCTGTGCAGGCCAAATGCTTCCAGTACTGGAGTGAGTACAGCAATGGCACGCGAACAGTAGAGGACCTGCTGGTTGCAATCAGTCATTTGAATGGGCCACATTGAATTGAATTGACTTTTTACGTCGGCTTTTCAGCTTGCAAGCATTGACAGTTGGGTTGCACAATGACAATGAAGTTCTTGCTATTGTTTTTAAAGTGAATTTAAAGTGAGAAGTGATTTCTAAATGACTTTTAATTTATTTGTCCCGTATTTCAACGTCGTTCAGTTTTAGCTTGCAACGTTTCAGTGAAACCAATGACACTTTTATCTGTCTGTCTCTCTGTCCTTTTCTGTCTCTGAGAAGGACCAAAATAATTTTGTAGACAGCTGGAACCTTTGAAATCACTTTTCGTCCCTTTCGTCTCGCTTTTACCGTTTTTTATATTTCGCCCAGCTTCTTTGCATAGAGAAACATATTGCTAGCCCTGCTGAATCTCCCTTCCAATTTTACTGCCAATTTTGGCCTAATTTTGTGCGCATCTCACTCTTCTTCACGTGTTGCTGGTCAACACCAACACGAACTGTGATGTGACTTCAGCTGCGACTGATCGATGATTTGTAAGACCAGAGCTTCGTGAATTGCAAGTTTTTTGTGAACATAATTTTTGATACGTTTAACGGGCAACAAGTTTCATCGATATGAGTCTAAAATGATTCTAAAAATAGAGTCGATTATTTGAATAGTTCCGATCCGCTTCCGGCTCTTGAATTGAGAAAATGAAAAGCCTAATTTACGAGAAACAGAAAAACAAAGTAACTGGAAAGTAATCATCTATTTTGTCTTCCATCTGACGCATGTGGATTATCAGATAACAATTAGACTGAAATGTCGCCCTTTTGATTGCTGCTTTTGGACCTGTCGCCCTTTTGACTGTCGCCATTTTGATCTGTCGCCCTTTTGATCTGTAGCCTATATTATTAGTCTAAAAATTTTACAAGCCTAGGAAAGGGTAAAAAGTCATATGATAGTTGGCCTATTGTTTTGGATATGTTGGTGAATTTTTGCAAAATATTTAAATTTACAAAGAAATAATGGCTAATTATAATATTCATATATACCTAGCTATGGTTAGAATATTAAAAAATGATATAGCTATTGATTTTTATCTTATATACAAAAGCTTTTTTAAAAACTCAATAATGTTAATAATTATAATTCTCAATGTATACTTTTACTGTACTTATTATTATTCATCTAATGATAAGATAAGACTGATAAGTCATTTTTACTTTTAGGGCTAGCTAGTTTATAATTATATATAATATAGATTTTATAAATGGAAGGTAGGCATAACTATATGATCCCATTATTTTAATATATATTATTATTATTATTATATTTTTTCTAAAGTCTAATTTATGTATTTTTTATAACTTATAAGATTACTAATGTGTCTCAATTTTATAGTACCATTTGTATTAATTTTTAGAGATTTTATATAATTTTATGTCTTGTCTAATATATTGGACATTGATATATTTGGAAAAATTAAAAGGATAAAATTGTGCAAAGGCCATTTTAGGCTATATAGGTAATGCAACTCTATATCCATACATTAATCCTTTTAGGCTCTCATGAATAAATACACAAAAACTTTCTAAGTATGTCCAAAATTTCTAGAAACTGTTCAACCTTAAAGGATTTATTTATATGGTAAATATATTAACTTAACTACTTTACCAAGCCTTAAATTATCTCTTAGAAAAAGGACAGGGTTTTTTTATTTAAAAAATTCTTGAAAGTTTGTTTCTTTTTTGCAGCTGTCTTCTCCTAGCTGCAATGCCTATTCCTGAGGCTGAACTCAAGCAGCTGGCACCAAAAGTTGATGAGGCCAGACGAGCTGCCTATGCTAGTTTAGCATTCCTACTTGCTGGGCTGCTGTTTGTGCCTATCTGGTGGCGTCTCACCACTGTTGAAAGGCAGCCCCTGCCTGCTGATGAGATCAACCGGCTGTACTATCGCCAGCCTGAACTGCAGGTGTCTGACTCGGGTCGCATTGACAATTTCTTTATTAGCTCAGGTTCTCCTGTTCTGCTGTTGTCTTTCTGTATCTTTGTGCGTTCTGATTGGCCACTGATTCCCATCTGAACGTTCTGATTGGCCACTTCTTCCCCTGTGTACTTTCTAATAGGACACTGCTTCCCCCTGTACTTTCTGATTGCCCACTGCTATCCTCTTTGTGTCCTCTGATTGGCTACCCCTCCGTGTATGCTGATTGGCCACTGCTAAAAATATCACTGATGCTGTCTCCTTCGAATCAAAGACCTCAACGCCCGTAACCAAACCCACTGCAGGTTGACCTGCGCATCCTGAGCTTCGATCCCTGGCTTGAACCGGCCGACCTGGCCAGTCTAGAACGTCAACTGTTGGACCGTCTGGTGCCGTCCGGTCTGGACAAGCGTCGTCATGTTCAGCTGCGCTATCGCGTCTCGGCCAGGCCCGCCACGCCGCACGAAACCGAACTGATGCGATCGGCTGGCTCGCCTGGCGAACTTGAAGAAGGTCTTCAACGATCTGCTGTGGGTGGAGGCGGCGTCGGCCAAGATTTATCTGAGTCAACTCTGACAATTCTGCTGCTGCCGAATGCGTCTCACCTGTTGGAGCTGCCCGCTTCGGTTGGTGGCGGAGCCGGCGGCGGATCCAGTAGGTGAGCTGATTTAATGCTTAAAGTTCTGAAAATTCTTGAGCATCGCGTCCTAACGGACCTGAGAATCGCCTCCAAGCCACCCTGAGAATCGCCTCTAAACCACCCTGAGAATCGCCTCCAAGCCACCCTGAGAATCGCCTCCAAACCGCCCTGAGAATCGCCTCCAAACCACCCTGAGAATCGCCTCCAAACCACCCTGAGAATCGCCTCCAAACCACCCTGAGAATCGCCTCCAAACCACCCTGAGAATCGCCTCCAAACCGCCCTGAGAATCGCCTCCAAACTACCCTGAGAATCGCCTCCAAACTACCCTTAGAATCGCCTGCAAACCGCCCTAAGAATCGCCTCCAAACCACCCTAAGAATCGCCTCCAAGCCACCCTAAGAATCGCTTTTAAACCATCCTGAGAATCGCCTCCAAACCGCCCTGAGAATCGCCTCCAAACCACCCTGAGAATCGCCTCCAAACCGCCCAAAGAATCGCCTCCAAACCGCCCTGAGAATCGCCTCCAAACCGCCCTGAGAATCGCCTCCAAACCGCTCTGAGAATCGCCTCCAAACCGCTCTGAGAATCGCCTCCAAACCATCCTGAGAATCGCCTCCAAACCGCCATGAGAATCGCCTCCAAACCGCCCTGAGAATCGCCTCCAAACCGCTCTGAGAATCGCCTCCAAACCGCTCTGAGAATCGCCTCCAAACCATCCTGAGAATCGCCTCCAAACCGCCATGAGAATCGCCTCCAAACCGCCCTGAGAATCGCCTCCAAACCATCCTGAGAATCGCCTCCAAACCGCCCTGAGAATCGCCTCCAAACCATCCTGAGAATCGCCTCCAAACCGCCATGA
The DNA here is from genome assembly GCA_950096795.1 of Macrostomum cliftonense. Taxonomy (NCBI): domain Eukaryota; kingdom Metazoa; phylum Platyhelminthes; family Macrostomidae; genus Macrostomum; species Macrostomum cliftonense. Next base: position 784,425 of record CATNEM010000263.1, on the reverse strand, counting down.
GAATCGCCTCCAAACCGCCCTGAGAATCGCCTCCAAACCATCCTGAGAATCGCCTCCAAACCGCTCTGAGAATCGCCTCCAAACCGCCCTGAGAATCGCCTCCAAACCGCCCAAAGAATCGCCTCCAAACCGCCATGAGAATCGCCTCCAAACCATCCTGAGAATCGCCTCCAAACCATCCTGAGAATCGCCTCCAAACCGCCATGAGAATCGCCTCCAAGCCGCCCTTATAACTGCGGCAAATCCCGTCCTTGTCGCAGACGCGGCTACGTCCGCGAGTCGGGCTGGGTCTACCTGAGCAGCGGCGCCGGCGTGTCGGAAATCCGCGACAAAATCGAGCGCCTGACCAGCCGGGTCCTGCTAGACACCGACGGCCTTGAAGAGTCCTACGCCAATGCGCTCGGCGATCAACGCCTGCCTAGCGCTGAGGCGCAGCGTCAGGCCGGCGCCGCTCCCGCCTACGACATCGTGCTGAGCCTGGTGCACTGCCAGCCTAGTCAACGTCGCCAGCTTAGCTGGGACGTTCAGGAAGCTGTTCGACTATTGTTGGACCCGTTTCTGGCTAGGCTAAGCCGATATGTGAATTTGTCGGTGCGATCGCAGGTTGTGCACCACGTGGCCTTCTATAGGGCGCCGAAAAGGTTTGAGATGCAGCTGATTCTTTGATAGGGTAGCTAGTTAGCAGTGGTTACTAGATGAGAAAGGGATATCGTACAGCATAATAATGGGATATTGTACAGGATTATAATGGGATATTGTACTGGATAAGAAAGGGATATTTATTGTACAGGATAATAATGGGATATCGTACAGGATAATAATGGGATATCGTACAGTATAAGAAAGGGACATCGTACAGGATAAGAAAGGGACATCGTACAGGATAAGAAAGGGACATCGTACAGGATAAGAAAGGGATATCGTACAGGATAAGAAAGGGATATTTATTGTACAGGATAATAATGGGATATCGTACAGTATAAGAAAGGGACATCGTACAGGATAAGAAAGGGATATCGTACAGGATAAGAAAGGGATATTTATTGTACAGGATAATAATGGAATATCGTACAGTATAAGAAAGGAATATCGTACAGGATAAGAAAGGGATATTGTACAGTATAAGAAAGAGATATCGTACAGGATAAGAAAGGGATATTTATTGTACAGGTTAATAATGGAATATCGTACAGTATAAGAAAGGAATATCGTACAGGATAAGAAAGGGATATTGTACAGTATAAGAAAGAGATATCGTACAGGATAAGAAAGGGATATCGTACAGGATAAGAAAGGGATATCGTACAGGATAAGAAAGGGATATCGTACAGGATAAGAAAGGGATATTGTAAAGGATTAGAAAGGGATATCGTACAGGATAAGGAAGGGATATTGTACAGGATAGGGAGAGCTACATTGTACAGGATAAAGACAAAGATTGTATTGTCTGTTAAAAAATATTGGTAGCTCGCAGTGTGTATGCTGAGGAGTAAATAGTTTAAACAAAGGTTGTTGTATTAAGTATTTAATTTGATGATTGTGATTAGTAAGGAGGCTGACAGTGTAAATAAAATTTTCAATTTAAAGAAATTATTTTTGCCTTTCTACTCTGCGCAACGAAAAACCTTGCAGGTCCTCCGACGGCAGGCACTATTACTACGACCAATCCGATTTGCCCGATCTGCTCAACAGCCTTGAGCCGTACGTTCAGTCGCCTGTTAGCTCCAATCCGCAGCTCCACCTGCTGGTCTATGTGCCCCCAGCCGGCCACTCGCCGCTGCGCTTGTACGGCCAGGACGCCCGTATGGCCGGCGTCAACGCTTTGGTGAGCGCCCGCTGGGGCGCCGTGTACTTTTATAATCCGCCTGATGGAGACTGGCCTGAGGGCCGGCATCGAGTCAACATGACCGAAGTGTTTGCCGGCTTGCTGCCCCAGCTCAAGGCGCTGCTTGGTTTGCGCAGGCAGCTGCCTAGGATCTACCTGCCTCTGGAGCCGCCCGGATACAGCCAGGTTAGATTGTGCGGTCTCCTGTCTTGTCGATTGCTTTGACCAGATTGTAGATTGAATTGATAAGATTCTAGATTGGTTGGATTGTAGATTGGTTTGACCAGCTTTTAGATTGATTTAAAAAGATTATAGATTGTTTTTATTAAATTGTAGATTGGTTTGACCAAAATGTAAATTGGTTTGATTAGATTCTAGATTGCTTTGACCAGATTGTAGATTGGTTTGATCAAATTGTAAATTGGTTTGATTAGATTCTAGATTGCTTTGACCAGATTGTAGATTGGTTTGACCAAATTGTAAATTGGTTTGATTAGATTCTAGATTGCTTTGACCAGATTGTAGAGTGGTTTGATCACATTGTAAATTGGTTTGATTAGATTCTAGATTGCTTTGACCAGATTGTAGATTGGTTTGACCAAATTGTAAATTGGTTTGATTAGATTCTAGATTGCTTTGACCAGATTGTAGATTGGTTTGATCAAATTGTAAATTGGTTTGATTCGATTCTAGATTGCTAAAAGCTACGAGTAAATCTGCAGGAGGGCTGTAGGCACCTTGACGCTTGAAGCGACATCGTCCCACAACCAGCGACTGGGCATGACTGTCCATTGCGCTGACTGCTGAAGCGCGTTCAGTCACACTAAATACGGTATGCAGGCATAGACACAGACACGGTGCGCAACGGAATTCTCCGAGGTAGTATAGCACCCAGTCATGCACTCCCAGTCAGGGTGTACAAGCGGTAGTTCCAGAAATGTACACTCTCTATGCCTTGGGGGGTTGCCCTCATGGGCGCAAATTGCACAACTGGCCCATAGCAAAACCAATTCGTGCACAAGGCCCCAAATTAATGTGACCCTGCACACAAAACCGCGCTAGGGAAAATAAACGACCTACAAAGCGGGGTCGAACCTGGACCAGTAGCACACAAGACAGACGCGCTAGACCGCCGAGCCACTCGCCCCCGATTCTAGATTGGTTTGATTATAGATTGTAGATAAGTTGGACCAGATTGTAAATTCGTTTGATTATATTTTAGATTGGTTTGACCAGATTTATTTTGTTTGACCAGATTGTAGATCTAGTTTCCGAATCAGCAGATTTAGCTTGCCATCAAATCCGGGTCACCCACACCGCAGGTGACTCAGCTGGAGCTCCGCCATTGGCTTCGCCGGCGCAGCCTGGAGAGCGCGGCCCGCACCAAACTGGCGCTCCGCTCCCTGGTGCAGCTGCTAGACCGGGTGGAGAACATGGTGATCAGCGACCGGGTTGCCGACCAGATCGCCGCATCTGTTGGCGCTCTGAGCCTGGCGCTGGACAATTTGAGAATCGGCGGCCTCACCGAAGCCTTCGTTGCCGCCAAAGCCGCTCTGAGAAATTCCGAATCCGCATTCTTTGATCACAGCCTGCTGCAATTGTTGTACTTTCCACAGGATCAAAAGTATGCCATCTACGTGCCCTACTTCCTGCCGGTCGGCGTCTCCCTGGCTCTGTCTGGCGTAGCCGCCGTTCGACTCCTGCGCGCGCTGCAACAGACAAAGACCAAGGAGGATTAGATTTAGTGGGATGAGATGGTAAAGTTGATTGAGGAATAATAGGAAGAACAAAAATTTAACCGTGTTAACTTTCTTATATTTGATTCGAATACTACTGTCTGCGTGTGTGTAAAAGTACACCTTGTTTTTGTAGCGCACTTTTCCTTTGCTGCTGAATTGAATCTTCGTCACCTAATGTTATTTATAACTGCTAGTTGAGCTTCAACTTTTGATTAAAAATTTTACTGTTAATTTTTTATTTGTTGTTAAATTCGTTTATTTAATTGTATCCATTGCTAAAATGATGTTTCTTACCGTGTTTTATAGTGCCAAAACAGTCAGCTAGTAATAAATTAAAGATAATAATAATTAGTGAAAATAGTCATTTTATTCTTTAGCATTTTTCGAAATCTATCCATTCTAAGAATAGTTTGCGTTTTTGTTGTCTCTGTCTGCCTAAATACAAGCTGAGAGTTGTGGCAAGTCTTCTACTAAACTGCTATATAAAATTATTATACAGTGCTTACTTCAGTCATTTATTCTGATTTTTATCCACTGCGAAACTAAAAACTTACAACATAACAAAGTACGTGTCGCTAATTTACATCTATATCTTCAGAAAGCTAAGCATCCACTTTCACGGTGCCGAAACTTCATATCTTCGGAAAGTTAAGCATCCACTTTCACAGTGCCCAAACTTCATATCTTCGGGAAGTTAAGCATCCACTTTCACAGTGCCCAAACTTCATATCTTCGGGAAGTTAAGCATCCACTTTCGCAGTGCCCAGACTTCATATCTTCGGGAAGTTAAGCATCCACTTTCGCAGTGCCCAGACTTCATATCTTCGGGAAGTTAAGCATCCACTTTCACAGTGCCCAAACTTCATATCTTCGGGAAGTTAAGCATCCACTTTCGCAGTGCCCAGACTTCATATCTTCGGGAAGTTAAGCATCCACTTTCGCAGTGCCCAAACTTCATATCTTCGGAAAGTTAAGCATCCACTTTCGCAGTGCCCATAGGTACTTCGCAGTACCTATCTATCTATCTATCTACCTATGTATTTATCTATCTACTCGTATCTATCTATCTATCTATCTACATATCTATCTATCTATCTATCTATCTATCTATCTATTCATCTATTTATCAATAGAAATGTCTATCCCTCTATTTTTCTGTTAAGAACGACCATTTTCTACTTCGTAAATAGCCTGCCTCTTGTTCTTTTTTTCATACAATCTCAAAAACTAATATAATTATTATTTAATAGTTGCAGCATCAAGAAAAAAAGTACTATGATAAAAATCACAGTGAAGTTTTTCTTACATTTTTTCCAATGTGAGAGGGCACAAGTAATGATATCGCATCACATTAAAAAGCTGCCATGGTTTTTCGATCACTTGCGGAGCCAGATTTTCCCTGTCTCAATTCACTTCCTAAAAATCAATGTTGATTGCCATATTGGGTGCATGCATTTTATTTAGTTAGGATTAATATTTAATGTTACTAGGATCTCAATGAGCTAAAAAAGCCTTATTACCGTATGTTTATTCAACCAAAGTAGCGGTCCATTTCAAGTTACACGATTAAAAAAACATACGCATGATCAACTAACAAAGCTACCGAATCACAGCTCTAAAACTAGAAAAATAAACTATAATTGATAACAAAGACAGTCTGAGTATTTGGATTCTTCAATCTTCAATAAAAACTTTCACGTCTAGATTCAGTCTAGAGGCAGGATGAGCCGGGAACTTGAGCGATTTCGACCTTCCCGAAGGCGTCGTTGTTGCCGCCGTTTGCGCCAGAGACCATTTTACCCGATAGGTGCGCGTAGCTGCCGCCTCCGTCTCCCCAACCAAAGTTAAAGCCGCCTGGTCCTCCGCATCCGCCTGTGTAGCCGCCGGCTCCACCGCCTCCCCCGGAAGTGCCACCGTTTGTTTTACCGCCTCCGCCTCCGCCTCCATAACCGCCAGAGCCGCTGAGGGTGCCAGATCCTCCATTGCCTCCGTTCCAGTCCGAACCAGAGCTCTTTCCACTGTAGCCGCCATCTGCGGCACCGCCTCTTCCATCCGAGTTCCAGCCCGCACCGCCAGCGCCAGAGCTTTGTTGGGTCGGTCCGTTGCCACCATCTCCATGATTGACAGTACCCGCGCAGGCAGTATAGGCACGTTGAGCGTCAGTTCCATCTCTTCCTGCTACCGTTGAGGCTTCGTCGCTTCTCCTCCTCCTCCACCGGCCGCCAGAAGCAGCTCGTTCGGACCAGTCGTGTACACGAAGGTTCCGCCTCCGCCACCGCCTCCTTCATTGTTGCTGCCGGGCTCGCCGATCACCACCGTCAGCGGCTTCGACGCGTTCAACACAAAATTGGCTCTCTTTAATGCGCCTTTGACACCCGGCGCCTTTGAAGATGAGCCGCCTTTAGCGCCCCAGGCCGAGATCTGGTAGCAGGCGCCGCTCACGGGCGGTGTGAAGCTTTGCAGCGATCCGGTTCGGTTGTTCACATTCGGATGGGGCACTGAAATTAGAGAACGGAAAATGTCTGAAGGGACACCTCGACTTTAACTCTATCCAACACACCATGAATAGGTGTGCCCCTATTGATAACGTCAAGCATCTTGACCTACCAGTAATTACACCATTTGTTGGAGGTAAAGCTGCAGTTGTTTCTGGAGTTCCAGCTGACATGGATGGAGTCGCACTGGATGTGGTTGGCATCTCAGACTCGCAAGCGGCTCGGCCTCGGAGCACCCGAGTCGCACAATTTACTTCCCCAGAGGGCTGCCAGTACACCATCAGATCGCAGCTGTTTCCCAGCACGCAAGTCTTGTTGCTAGGCAGGTACTGGTACACAGAGCACACGGCGGCGTTGCTCGCGCACTCAACAGCGCACACTCGAGAGTCAGCGACTCCGTGGACTCTGCGCTGACCGGCAGCAGCCTCAGGGGGAGCCGCGAAGCACAGGTCGGACCTCTTGTCGAACTCGAAGTTTAAGCAGGCGGCAGCCGAACAACTCAGGACTGTCAGAATGATGGCAACCCGCATTGAAGACATTCGGGAGTCAATGAGCAAGCGCTGACTGCAACTAATATTGTGGGAGAAATCTAAGGGATCTAAACAATTAGCAGAACCGGTTGGTGGGCAGCTTAAATAAAAAATTCTGCTATGCCACTCGTCTTCATTCCGCTGTATCGCATTGGCTGTGGTCTCGTATTCTCGTCTTCAATTCCGTGGTTAGATTTTTTTAGAACTGCGAAGACTCTCTAGATGGCATTAATTTCTTGCGATTTTATGTTTTCTAGGGACAGTTTTCTTAATATACTACTAAATTAGTATATTATCGTATGGTATCAATAAGTAAAATATGTGGTTAAACAATAATAATAATAATTTTAAAGGAAAATTATATGACAAAAACATATATTTATACCTTTTTTAATCGATGAGAAACACTGAATTATCTGTTCAAATCCACCTGCTATTGCAAATGGTGTTACTTAAAGCATAAAAAACGTTTTTGCTATCAGTTTGTGCAAAATTTATAACTTCAGCTCGTGGCTACGACATATTCGAGTATCAAAATTGAATTGAATTGAACACCATGAGCCATTTTTTTAGAATCAACTCTTAAAATCTATTAGATTAGGGCGCTTGTTTTAACAGCTAAAACTGCTCCAGGACAAGATGTTTTATTGCGTATTGAATCAAGAAATTCTATCAGCACTTGGACACATCTTATCTAGATGAGCTGGTCTTAAATATATAGTTAGCAACTGTTTTAAAATCTGACATTTAAAACAAGAGCTCTAAAATTATTTTTTTATTTATTTTCTAAAATTCGTTAATTAAAATTGAAACAATTTCACATCTTATAATTATTCACTAGCAGCTTACAAGTTTATGGATTCTTTTCCTTCTTGGTGATTTACTTGTCGCTAAATTTTAATTCTTTCTAACGTCAATCTGAATGTTTGCAGACGACAAACAATTGATCATGTCATGATGCCATAAAGCGACAAAATCTGTGTAAATAAGAATATTTTTGCTTCAATTTTTTCTAGGGGATGTCTTTTAGCGTTTGTTAATTATCGGTTACAGTTTGATAGAGCTGCACTTGACTATCAAAGGCGGCAAGATAGTTTATTGACATATTCGTTTTTTCATTAATATTTCCTCGACAGTCCGCTATTGGCTAGCAGCACTCCCGTGTACCTAAACTGACGAGAAATGAAGACGAAAGAATCCAGAAAGCAGGACTTTTCCGCATATTCTGTTTGGTCTAAAAAAGCTTTTTCGCGTCATTTTGTTTGACTTGCATTTACCGCATTTCGAGTAACTCAAACAGCTTTTCTAAACAGGGATTATCCGATTTCTTCTTCAAAATCTGTTTTGAAAATCAGATGTTTTAGAGTTGTGCCATCATTCCTAGCAGTTTTTTCTCTTGACAATTTTAACCTTTGCCAATGCCAGTAGCCAGTTCGGTAATGAGACGCTCTCAAATTTCATAAAATTCTTGCATTTTCCTACCCGATCTTAAGAGCCCAATGTGCATCGTAAAGTACGCCACTCACTGCGCGATCACAGCGTCTCTCAACAATAGGTTCGGAACCTCAACTTCAATTATTAGCCATTGCACTAATTACCAGATGATGAAGATTTTGATGTTGGCTTGAAGCTGAACACAAATACGTAACTAAAAGCGTAGCAATTTATTGATTGACTTTAGCAGCCTCACTGAGATTCTGTCGGGTTATTTGCCTCGATCGCTCTCCCCATCAAGTGCTACATTTAATGTCATAGACGTCAATCTTACCCATGCATATGCACAGCCGTGCGACATTTAACAAGTTTCCCGCTAAGTCAGGGGCCTCTCCATCTGGCCCTCAGATACTTTGAAAGTTTACTATTGCAATCCTGCCCGCTCAAAGACAATAGTCTGAAATGCTCATTGAAGAAACGATTCACATTATTTCTACTCTTCTCCTGTCTCCTCTTCTTTTCTTTTTTGCCCTTATCTCTTTTCTTCCCTCTAAATCTGAAGTTACTTAATATTTTTACCCACACTGGCCGCAGTCATGTTCAAGGTTAATATCTGGCCCTCGAAGTTACAATCGGTGCTGACCCCGGCCACTAAATAATAAAACCGCGTGTTTTCTGGAAAATTTGGGAAGTATGAGCTAAAGTCAGTCAACGCTAGATTAAATTCGTTGCCACGGAATCCATAAGAAAATTGTTTCATTTTTAGCAGCATTGCGTTGAGTAACCGCATTTTTTCAGTGACATTTTGAAGCAATTCAATAACCGCTGAAACGTGGTATCCCCATACTCCAAAAAATGTTTTTTTCGTCTGCTTCGACCCTAGCAAACCCAGCGGAAGTTTGGGTAAAGCAAAACAATGCTTAAATCCGATATTTGGGCAGCAGGCACACGATTTTTTGCTGCACTGGATGATAATATCAGATTTAAAAAATTGATACACAGCTGTGAGTACACTTCTCTGTGTGCTTTGTGTTCGTATGCTGATTTGGCGTCACCCAAATACAATCAAGTGTCGGATAGTTCATTGGCTCATTCACTTTTTCCAATAGGTAATAAAAGTAAAAGCATTCATTTACACAAGGGCCAATAGAATCTGCAATGACGATGCTAACAACCTCGGTTCGATTCCTAAGCCTTCAATTGCTGGCAGTAGCACGGATGAGCACCAGGGCGCAGGGGATGTAGAAGGCGGAGAATGGAGCAGAACAGCAGAAAACAGAAGGGATTCTGGCCGCAAATAGGTCCCATGGGAGACGGAGCAGAGACAGGGCAGGGTGGAGTCAGCTAGAACATAAAGAGGTCCCATGCCTCAGCCTTGACATTCTCTGGCTCCCGAGTCTGAAGGGGAGTCGCTGAAATGGGACAAATTCCAGGCTTCAGACCGCTCCCGGACGACGGTTACAACATTTCTGTTTAAAGAGTCGTTTTAATTTAGCGATGCAAGAGACATTATAAATATGGATGCAATATTTCAAGCTGATTCTTTAATTAAACGAAATTTTGTTAACTTCACAAAAGACTAGAGTTATAAGTTAATTCAATAGTTACTTAATCAGTTTCAGTGACAGGACGAGATGTCGACCTGGACCACGTCGACCTTCCCAAAAGCGTCGCTGTTGCCGCCGTCAGCGCCTGTGGCGAGCCTGCCTGACGAGTGCACGAAGCTGCCGCCGCCGCCTCCCCAGCCCGAGGAGCTGTCGCCCCGTCCTCCGCATCCGCCCGAGTAGCCGCCGCCTCCGCCGCCTCCGCCATGGTCTTCTTCTTCTCGAGTTCTGCCGCCTCCGCCTCCGCCTCCGTAGCCGCCAGATCCGCCGCTGCTGCCGGATCCTCCTCTACCTCCAGTCCAGTCTCCGGACGCGCTTTGTCCTCCGTAGCCTCCGTCGTCTTCAGACGCTTCAGCTCGTCCTGCCGAGTTCCAGCCCGCACCGCCAGCGCCAGAGCTGTCTTCATCAGGTCCGGGACCGCCTTGTCCCATGCTGGAGTCGCACGAGCCTCGAGGCTGGTCGGTTCCGTGCCTGCCCGAATCTGATGAGGATCTGTCGCCTGCTCCTCCTCCGCCTCCTGCCGCTAGCAGAAGCACATCGGGGCTCCCACCGTTAGTTGTGTACACGAAGGTTCCGCCTCCGCCTCCGCCGCCGCCTCCTTCATTGTTGCTGCCGGGCTCGCCGATCACCACCGTCAGCGGCTTCGACGCGTTCAACACAAAATTGGCTCTCTTGAATGCGCCTTTGACACCCGGCGCCTTTGAAGATGAGCCGCCTTTAGCACCCCAGGCCGAGATCTGGTAGCAGGCGCCGCTCACGGGCGGTGTGAAGCTTTGCAGCGATCCGGTTCGGTTGCTTTCATTCGGATGGGGCACTGAAATTATAACACAGAGAATGTCTGAAGGGACAGCTCGAGAAGCCATTGGATGACTTTAACTACACGGAAGATAAAAAGAATATAGTGAAGCAACCTACCACTTATTATGGGATTAGCCGTGGATGGAGTCGCAGATGATGTCGTTTGCGTCTCGGGCACGCAAGCGCCTCCACCTCGGAGCCGATAAGTCTCACAAGCTGCTCCCACAGGGGACTGCCAGTACACCATCAGATCGCAGCTGTTTCCAAGCACGCAAGTCTTGTTGCTAGGCAAGTACTGGTAGACAGAGCACAGGCCGGCGTTGCTGGCGCACTCAACAGCGCACACTCGAGAGTCAGCGACTCCGTGGACTCTGCGCTGACCGGCAGCAGCCTCAGGGGGAGCCGCGAAGCACAGGTCGGACCTCTTGTCGAACTCGAAGTTTAAGCAGGCGGCAGCCGAACAGCTCAAGGCTGCCTGAAGGATGGTTAAACTAAGTGTAAACATTTCACTATCATTAGCTTGCGTGTGGGAAGAATACTTTAACAGAATATATAATCTGCGAGGAAATGCGAAGGAAACAAAGCCTTAAGTATTAGAGTTTTCTAAACTGTAGTTTCTATGGCGACATCTTAGAGTGGGCCGCGTCTACGCTGCGAATGAGGAGTGAGAGGCGCAAGAGAGGGGTGGAAACGAAGCCTGACTTGATGGGACCCGGCAATGAATGTTCTGCTTCCAATGCCTGGTCGCAGAAGCCTAAATAGAGCATGCTCCCGACCTGCTCTGGCTTCTTTTGTGTAATCATGCTGTGGTTGAGTTCCAAGACAGCTTCCGTGATGGGAAAATTAGAACGCTGGCCAGCTGAACTGCAGTGAACCGCGTGTGCTACGAGTGCGTCGACATCTTTTTACTGCCTGCAAAACTCTGAGATAATTGCAGCATTATTGCTAGGTGGAAGCGTCAAGTTCTTGCTGAAATTCATCTGTACACGTAGATTTAAAGGTCGTCCGTCTAGTAGCTACATGCTAATCTTTCTTTCTTTCTGTCATTCAATCTATCTATCTATCTATCTATCTATCTATCTATCTATCTATCTATCTATCTATCTATCTATCTATCTATCTTTCTATCTATCTATCTATCTATCTATCTATCTTTCTATCTATCTATCTATCTATCTATCTATCTATCTATCTATCTATCTATCTATCTATCTATCTATCTATCTATCTATCTATCTATCTATCTATCTTTCTATCTATCTATCTATCTATCTATCTATCTATCTATCTATCTATCTATCTATCTATCTATCTATCTATCTATCTATCTATCTATCTATCTATCTATCTATCTATCTATCTATCTATCTATCTATCTTTCTATCTATCTATCTATCTATCTATCAATCTATCTATCTATCTATCTATCTATCTATCTATCTATCTATCTATCTATCTATCTATCTATCTATCTATCTATCTATCTATCTATCTATCTATCTATCTATCTATCTATCTATCTATCTATCTATCTATCTATCTATCTATCTATCTATCTATCTATCTATCTATCTATCTATCTATCTATCTATCTATCTATCTATCTATCTATCTATCTATCTATCTATCTATCTGTCTTTCTATCTATCTATCTATGAGTATTGTTTCATAATTGAGCTATAAATATGTCCCAGAAATAACCAGCTGGAACCGGCTAGCTTACGAGTTACTAATGTTCGGGCAATTTCCTTCATCAACTACTTATAGTAGAAAATGAGGCATCTTACGTAGATTGATTAAAATTATATTAAGTGCTTGCATGCAAGCTGTGTGACGCATCATTTTAAAAGTGAAAGCCCAATGGCGGGAAATCAATTTCAACGCATAAAATTTAGACTTAAAGGTATTTTAATGTGTCGTCAAGAATCACGGCGAAGTTGCCCTTTAGAAGGAAAGATTCAGTTTCCAATGCATCCGTTTCAGTCCCAGAGTGCCAAGCCCTAGTCATTTCTTATGCTTCTAGCGGACATTCACCAACCTCGAAGAAACTCAAAACCTGAGCCGACCCAAAGCTCGGGAGAGGCCAGCCAGAGCTTCTTCTTTCTTCCCATCTCAGCGAAATCGATTCCAATGAGCGGGGCCTGCACTACAAGAATACAGGCTGTTTGAGGAGTTTTAATCCCACACTTTTGGGAAAACGCGTCTGCCAACTCAAGTAAAGAATCGTTCGATTGATCTTGGCGCTATCTAACACCAGAATAGACAAATCTCTGTGTACTGTGAGTTCTTATCACTCCTTGCCTTGCACTCACTCCCTCCGCCTTGCATTCACTCCCTCCGCCTTGCATTCACTCCCTCCGCCTTGCATTCACTACCTCCGCCTTGCATTCACTCCCTCCGCCTTTCATTCACTCCTCCCTCCGCCTTTCATTCACTCCTCCCTCCGCCTTGCATTCCCTCCTCCCTCCGCCTTGCATTCACTCCCTCCGCCTTGCATTCACTCCCTCCGCCTTGCATTCACTACCTCCGCCTTGCATTCACTACATCCGCCTTGCACTCACTCCCTCCGCCTTTCATTCACTCCCTCCGCCTTGCATTCACTCCCTCCGCCTTGCATTCACTCCCTCCGCCTTTCATTCACTCCTCCCTCCGCCTTGCATTCACTCCTCCCTCCGCCTTGCATTCACTCCCTCCGCCTTGCATTCACTACCTCCGCCTTGCATTCACTCCCTCCGCCTTTCATTCACTCCTCCCTCCGCCTTGCATTCACTCCTCCCTCCGCCTTGCATTCACTCCCTCCGCCTTGCATTCACTCCCTCCGCCTTTCATTCACTCCTCCCTCCGCCTTGCATTCACTCCCTCCGCCTTGCATTCACTACCTCCGCCTTGCATTCACTACATCCGCCTTGCACTCACTCCCTCCGCCTTTCATTCACTCCCTCCGCCTTGCATTCACTCCCTCCGCCTTGCATTCACTACCTCCGCCTTGCATTCACTACATCCGCCTTGCACTCACTCCCTCCGCCTTTCATTCACTCCCTCCGCCTTGCATTCACTCCCTCCGCCTTGCATTCACTCCCTCCGCCTTTCATTCACTCCTCCCTCCGCCTTGCATTCACTCCTCCCTCCGCCTTGCATTCACTCCCTCCGCCTTGCATTCACTACCTCCGCCTTGCATTCACTCCCTCCGCCTTTCATTCACTCCTCCCTCCGCCTTGCATTCACTCCTCCCTCCGCCTTGCATTCACTCCCTCCGCCTTGCATTCACTCCCTCCGCCTTTCATTCACTCCTCCCTCCGCCTTGCATTCACTCCCTCCGCCTTGCATTCACTACCTCCGCCTTGCATTCACTACATCCGCCTTGCACTCACTCCCTCCGCCTTTCATTCACTCCCTCCGCCTTGCATTCACTCCCTCCGCCTTGCATTCACTACCTCCGCCTTGCATTCACTACATCCGCCTTGCACTCACTCCCTCCGCCTTTCATTCACTCCCTCCGCCTTGCATTCACTCCCTCCGCCTTGCATTCACTACCTCCGCCTTGCATTCACTCCCTCCGCCTTTCATTCACTCCTCCCTCCGCCTTTCATTCACTCCTCCCTCCGCCTTGCATTCCCTCCTCCCTCCGCCTTGCATTCACTCCCTCCGCCTTGCATTCACTCCCTCCGCCTTGCATTCACTACCTCCGCCTTGCATTCACAACCTCCGCCTTGCGTTCACTACCTCCGCCTTGCATTCACTCCTAACTCCGCCTTGCATTCACTCCTCCCTCCGCCTTGCATTCACTACCTCCGCCTTGCATTCACTCCCTCCGCCTTGCATTCACTACCTCCGCCTTGCATTCACTCCCTCCGCCTTTCATTCACTCCTCCCTCCGCCTTTCATTCACTCCTCCCTCCGCCTTTCATTCCCTCCTCCCTCCGCCTTGCATTCACTCCCTCCGCCTTGCATTCACTCCCTCCGCCTTGCATTCACTACCTCCGCCTTGCATTCACTCCCTCCGCCTTTCATTCACTCCTCCCTCCGCCTTTCATTCACTCCTCCCTCCGCCTTGCATTCCCTCCTCCCTCCGCCTTGCATTCACTCCCTCCGCCTTGCATTCACTCCCTCCGCCTTGCATTCACTACCTCCGCCTTGCATTCACTCCCTCCGCCTTGCATTCACAACCTCCGCCTTGCGTTCACTACCTCCGCCTTGCATTCACTCCTAACTCCGCCTTGCATTCACTCCTCCCTCCGCCTTGCATTCACTCCTCCCTTCGCCTTGCATTCACTCCTCCCTTCGCCTTGCATTCACTCCTAACTCCGCCTTGCATTCACTCCTCCCTTCGCCTTGCATTCACTCCTCCCTCCGCCTTTCATTCACTCCCTCCGCCTTGCATTCACTCCCTCCGCCTTGCATTCACTACCTCCGCCTTGCATTCACTCCCTCCGCCTTTCATTCACTCCCTCCGCCTTGCATTCACTCCCTCCGCCTTGCATTCACTCCCTCCGCCTTGCATTCACTCCCTCCGCCTTGCATTCACTACCTCCGCCTTGCATTCACTCCCTCCGCCTTTCATTCACTCCTCCCTCCGCCTTTCATTCACTCCTCCCTCCGCCTTGCATTCCCTCCTCCCTCCGCCTTGCATTCACTCCCTCCGCCTTGCATTCACTCCCTCCGCCTTGCATTCACTCCCTCCGCCTTGCATTCACTACCTCCGCCTTGCATTCACAACCTCCGCCTTGCGTTCACTACCTCCGCCTTGCATTCACTCCTAACTCCGCCTTGCATTCACTCCTCCCTCCGCCTTGCATTCACTCCCTCCGCCTTGCATTCACTCCCTCCGCCTTGCATTCACTACCTCCGCCTTGCATTCACTCCCTCCGCCTTGCATTCACTCCCTCCGCCTTGCATTCACTACCTCCGCCTTGCATTCACTCCCTGGGTAGCGCCAGAGGAGAGTGGGTAGCGCCAGAGGAGACTGGGTAGCGCCAGAGGAGACTGGGTAGCACCAGAGGAGCGCCAGGGGAAGGGGAAACGAGGTAGTTTTTTTATTTTTAGCCCCAGAAGCAGCTACTTAGAATCTTTTTTGAAGAAACTCAAAATTTACAATTCTCTGGTTCTGAGCTAATGAACTTTCAGATCTTATTCCAGGGAATGGAATTCGATCAAATACGCTCGTAAGTAACCTGTCAAGAGCACCTAAAATTAAGAATTCTCAACTGGATATAAAACAGACCGAGGGCGTTTCTTTTCCTTCACCCAATGTAACCGCAAATCTGTTTACTTTACCTTAAGAAAATGAAGTAAAGCTGAAAAAAAAGAGATTTCAAACCAGCTCCCTGACGTTTATTTCACAAAAAGTTTTCTTAATATTGCTCAATAGTGGCTCCTCAATGAACCAAGAAAGCGTTTTCAATCCGGTATTTTGCGATCCGCAGTTGCAAATCTTTTGCTGCTGCAACGAAAGTTTAATATCTTTGCCCAATTGTTACTGGCATTGTTTGTCCGGAAAAATGCAATAATTTTTATTGATTTTCTTCCATTGGGACAATTTTGGTATGGTTGGTCTTCTGCACAAATGTACTTTAAGCTATTTATATCAGCACTGGCGAGAAGAGACGTCATTCTCTCTTGACGCTACCCAGTCTCCCCTGGCGCTACCGAGTCTCCTCTGGCGCTACCCACTCTCCTCTGGCGCTACCCAGTCTCCTCTGGCGCTACCCAGTCTCCTCTGGCGCTACCCAGTCTCCTCTGGCGCTACCCACTCTCCCTTGGCGGCCCCCAGTGTCGTCAGACGCCTCTTTCACTTCTCCAATCCCAATTGGTGCCTAAATCCTGTTAAAACTACATACTGAAAGGTCCAATTTTTCAGTGAATAACAGACAGCCCAGTTCCGTCCGCCAGCTGTGAATCCGGAATTTCGCCACAGCTGGTGGCAAACTAAGGGCATCTCTGACGCCTTGATAAATTTCCGCATACCGCAGTCGTCCAAACGCACCGAACTGGTCGCAGACCATCTATAAACTTGCAGCTTGCACTTTTTCTACTGCTGCCTTGGCTTCTGTCAGTTTCAATTTGCGTTTTTCTGCACAAAACCCTGAACTGGTTGCATCGAATTCTTCTTCGTTTTTTTGTCGTTTGTTCTTTTTTATGTATGCTTGCTTTACCCAGTACTGTGTGTCTATAGATGACATTAAATACCATTACCTGAATGTGTCTTAAGCATCCTTCCTTAATTCATGTCGCTCTATTTAGACGCGCCAAATGTACTTTAAATTTCTCAGACGATTTTTAGTCGGCTGTTTATTAGCTGTGCCAAATTCCTATATGACTCAGCAAGACTATTAGTAGATTTCTTGTAGCCCAGGAAGCATCCTTACTAAGCCTGCCAAGAAAAGCACAGCAAGTCTACCAATTTTGTGGTAGCAGATTTTGGCAGCTGGTGGCGGCCTAACCACGCAATCTCCCATATCTCCCAATCTCCCTCTGCTGTACCCTTCTTCCGAATTCCTCCCACACGTGCACGGCCGAAAATTTCATTGCTTGCTATTTAGTCAAGCCAATGGAGACGAGGATCTGTCTGTCTTTCGCTCTCTGGCCCTCTCGCCCACTCCCCAACGTTTCTTACACTTCCTACCCCCTAGTGACTTCATTTGCTCTCTCTCTCTCTCTCTCTCTCTAGCCCCACCCAGCCACCCCTCCTGGACTCCTCGATAAGCCCACTCGCCTCCCCCTTGGACAGCTGCTGCACTGCAACTGAGCGGCAGACAGGCAGACAGGCCGGCAGGCAGAGGCAAGCAGGAAAAAAACCGAATCGAAGAAGATGGCGGAAAACTAAAAAAAAATTTTTATCCCGCCTCTCTTCATCCAGAATTCCCGGAGGCAGGCAGGCTGCGCTGAATTTGAAGCCATCGCTCTGTGTCGGCACCGCTGCACAGCCTCAGAGTCAAATCACCAGCTGTTGAATACGAAGCAGAGAAGAGACTTATTAGACCAAGCAGGGTAAGTAAAGCTAACTTTGCTGACACCATCTCCCCCTGTTCTGGGTGCTATAAATTATTCAATTAGCTGATGGACCTCTATTTGGCCAATAAATCATTCATTATTCACAACTTTATGTAACTTGATTTCTTTTTGTGAAAAAATACATGTGTAAAGCAGACTGGACTTCTTCTAGGAGGCCAACAAGAAATTGGCATTTAGTATATAGGACTAGCCATTTTGGCCCCCTCTCAGATACGAGTCATAAAATATTGGAACAGGGGACAGTTTTCAGCCTGTCAGAAAGGTCACCATCGTCGAAGGAGTAAATTTTCCGAGTGTGAAACCGACTTATAACATTTTTATGAGCACAAAGTATTTTTATTACCTTTTTGTAGTTGAACCAGGTCTCAATCTTGCTTGTCATTCCCGGAAAAAAAGATCATTTTCCCTCTCCAATTTTTTCTACAGTCAAAGCAAACAAAGTGTGTACTAAACGCGGAGAAATTTTATTGCAACTGCACCCCGCAATTTCAGTTATTTTCCTTCTGTTTTAGCTCCGGTCAGCCTCGCCGGGCTTTCCATTCGAAAGTTTTTTAGCTCTTTCCAGCACGCACTCCCGGAGCTTGCAGTTAGCTAGCTGCCGATCTGCATGGTCAGCTCCCATTTGGAGCGCATTAGCATTTCGGCCTGATGGCTAGAATGATAGCAGACGTGGTTTATTATTATAGCAATAATATGGATCTGACGGGGAAAGATTGAAAGAGAGAGGGCAGAAATAGGTACAGGATAGGAGAAGAATAAGAGAGGAGAGAGGAGAGAGGTCCGGCAAGGCAGAGAGAAAGGGGGAGAGATGGAAGAAAGAGTGGAGAGGAAAGAGATAGATTGGGGAGTCTCAGCTGAGAGATGATGTAGGAGAAGATGAAAGAGAATGAGAGACTTCGACGAGACAAAAGGGAAGGAAAGGAAACAAGGGAAGCAAGATCAAGAAATCACCCTTCAAGGCCAGTTGATATGGTTTCTGCGTGAAAATTAAACAGATCAGATGTAAGAGCGATTAAGATTATTAAGACAGGCAACAAACGAGATAAAATGCAGACAGAGTGCACCAAGCGTGTAAGAAGTGAGATGAGAGAGTTGAGGGACAGCTAGAATGAAGTACGTATAGCTACTTAAAAATGGCCCAAAGCAGCAAATATGCTTCGAGAGTGACTAAAAATGCCATATAGGCATGGGATTTGCTTGCATGAAACGGATAAGCACTTTCTCCTCAGCCTTCTTTACTATCGATCTTATTTCTCCCAAGTTCTGCCTAAACCTCCCTCCCTCCCCCCGCCTTTCTCACCCACCCTCCATAGCTGTGGACTTGCGCCAAGCGGAATAAGTGGCAAAATAGGTTGCCGGATTGAGGATATGGGCCGTATCCACCCAGTTCACCGGAGGAGCTAATAAGAATGCGTCCATCAGCGCAGCTTCTCAAATGCAAAGTATGGCTTTGTAAGTAGGACTAAATGCAATGCTTCTTAAACTTTAATCCGCATTAAGTGAAAAGAAAACCTTCCCTTACTAACTTTTTTATTCTCTTTTATTTAATATTTCCAAGATGTAAATATTTTGGTTTCATAGAAAATAAACTTAGTTGAACGTACTGAGGAGAGAAATATTCCAATTGAACAGCTCAATGCTCGAAGGAGGAAGGATGTTAAGCAATACAAGTTGTGAAAGATTTGGGAAGAATTTTGCCACAACTCGCCCCTCAGTCAACGGCGGACAGGCTGCACTCTCGGCTCCCCCACTGCCTGTCTGCCCATGCTGTCTATCCGGCTAAATTAATATTGATTAGCTCCCCATCTTCGCTAATCCCAGATCCCTGCGCGTCCTCAATTCTCCCGCGAGTCTCCTCTCGGCGGCTTCGTTTTTTGCCTTCCAGCGCTGATTCTGACCCCCCCCCCCTAGCCATGATGAGCTGAAAGCTGATCGCAACACCTCCTCTTCCTCACCGGATCTTGCTTTTGCATGTGTGTCTAGCTATGTGTCTTGTCTGTGTGTCTTGTCTGTGTGTCTGTCTGTCTGTCTGTGTGTCTTGTCTGTGTGTCTGTCTGTCTGTCTGTCTGTCTGTCTGTCTGTCTGTCTGTCTGTCTGTCTGTCTGTCTGTCTGTCTGTCTGTCTGTCTGTCTGTCTGTCTGTCCGTCTGTCTGTCTGTCTGTCTGTCTGTCTGTCTGTCTGTGTGTGTGTCTGTCTGTCTGTCTGTGTGTCTGTCTCTCTGTCTGTCTGTCTGTGTGTCTGTCTGTCTGTCTGTCTGTCCGTCTGTCTGTCGGCAATGATTAGACCTGCAACAAAAAATATTGACAGTCCAGATAAAAAGTACTTCAATAACGGCTTCGCCTCAAATAACCCTGACACACAGGGGGCAGCGGAGCTCGATCAACGCTTGAGCACGAAAAGTTGGACCCAGAGAGAGTTGTTTCTCCACCCTTTTAGCGACAAATGGTGTATCAATTCCATACTAGGGCAGAAATTGCTGTGGGGGGGAAGAGAGGTTTGAACGCGGCATAAGTGGCCCTAACAGATCCCATTGTCAGCGGCATTCATTACTAACACTGGAGCCGGGGGCTGAGTCACCAAAATATTTGAGCTTCCTGCTAAAGTGCATCCATATTCACCGACGTGCAGGCACTTTAGCTTCCAAAACCCTAAAAAAATTTCGTCTTCATGAAGTCTTGGCTCTTCATTCTAATGCTATTCTATATAGCTGTTGATGAATATTTTTTCTAAAAAATGTTTTTGCTCCAGACTTCCGTGATCCTCCGACCCTCGCCGATTGGTTCGTCACCAGTTGACATGGGCAACAAGCTTTGTGGAGCCGAGCGCGACGGTGCAGGTCATCGCCAGTTTCACGGCGGCGGCGGCGCTGCCGGCGGCCCGGGAGGCGGCGGTGGTCCCGGAGGCCGCCCGCGACTCGGCGAACCGGGCTGGCATCCCAAGAAGGACACGCACCTGCTGCGCCTCTGGGCCGAGGTGTTCCGCGTCCGCGACAACGAGTTCGGCTGGGAGAGAGTGTCCGACGACGTGGTGCCAATCAACATCACCTGTCTTGAGGACGGCAGCAGCCGTGTGTTCCAAATCACCGCCTACAGCCGAAACGCGTTGAAGCTTTTCGATGCTCGGATCATCCATCCTGGTGGGTAAACGGGGGCGTGCTTGCGGATGTGAGTTAGATTAGGAATAAGGATGTAAATGAGGATGTTAATGCGGATGTGAATTTAGATTGGAAATGAGGATGTAAATGAGGATGTTAATGCGGATGTGACTCTCGATTGGAAATGAGGATGTAAATGAGGATGTTAATGCGGATGTGACTCTCGATTGGGAATGAGGATGTAAATGAGGGTGTGAATGCGGATGTGAATTTAGATTGGAAATGAGGATGTAAATGAGGATGTTAATGCGGATGTGAATTTAGATTGGGAATGAGGATGTAAATGAGGATGTTAATGCGGATGTGAATTTAGATTGGGAATGAGGATGTAAATGAGGATATTGATGCTGATGTGAATTTAGATTGGGAATGAGGATGTAAATGAGGATGTTAATGCTGATGTGAATTTAGATTGGGAATGAGGATGTAAATGAGGATGTAAATGCGGATGTGAATTAGATTGGGAATGAAGATTTAAATGAGGATATTAATGCTGATGTGAATTAGATTGGGAATGAGGATGTAAATGAGGATGTTAATGCGGATGTGAAATTCGGTGCGAAGATGCGAATTAAGATGCGAATGAGGACGGGTATGTAGAGGCGGATGTGCAGGATGTGAATGATGATTCTTATTCGATAGAAATGAGGTGAATGAGGATATGAATACGGATGTGAATTGTTTTGGGATCGGTTCTGAATAAATTTTATAACTGTCATATTCTTTTTTGGAAATGAAAGGAAGGGAAAGGCAAATGTGAGTAAATCTTTTGAAAATAAATATCAAGACAAGACTAAATGCGAATTAAAGCTGGGATTAACATTTTGATTTGAACTAATCAATGTGACGCATTGAATGACAAGCCTACATGTGCCATAAAAATTTTCGACTCACCGCTATAAATCCCGCAGGAACGCCTCTCTACCAGGCCAACGAGTGCTTCGTGCACTGGAAGGACCTCCTGCACAACTGCGAGTGGGGCCTCAACTTCACGGCGCCAATTGATGCCAGAAGATTTCAAGACTGCTGCGCCCCGGTGAGCCTTGGCGTCTGCTTGACATTCCTAGAAAATCCTTTAAAATATTTTCTAAATCATTTTTTGGAAATTTGCTTGCTTCTTAGGCTTATAAAATATTTCTTTTGGAATTTTCATTTGCTATTAATCCCAAAAGAGGATTTAACGATGAGGAAACCTTTGAAGCTTTGATAAAATTGTACGCTTGGCCGGCTGCGATGATAATTTTATAATTTTGCGATTTCATGTCGCTAGGCTCAGGGGATTTCTAGTACAAATAAAGTCAGGTTGAAACAAAAACGCAAAAAAATTTGCTGACACATGGACAAAAAACAGACAGACAGACAGACAGACAGACAGACAGACAGACAGACAGACAGACAGGCAGACAGACAGACAGACAGACAGACAGACAGACAGACAGACAGACAAACAAACAGACAGACAGACAGACAGACAGACAGATAGATAGACAGACAGACAGACAGACAGACAGACAGACAGACACACAGACAGACAGACAGGCAGACAGACAGACAGACACACAGGCAGACAGACAGACAGACAGACAGACAGACAGACAGACAGACAGACAGACAGACAGACAGACAGACAGACAGATAGATAGATAGATAGACAGACAGACAGACAGACAGACAGACAGACAGACCAACCAGCAAAGAGAGCAAAACAGCAAAATAGATTACGGATGAATGAAGAGGCAAGCCCATTGAATTAGTGGCCTAAAATAAAACGACGAAACACTTAAAAGTGGGTTGCAGCCAATAGCTGATTGCCCCAACAGTGACTGCCAAGCTAATTATCAGCCAGAGCCCAGATTCCCAATATTCTTCATACTTACAGTCAGAGAAAATCGTTTGCGCTCTCCCACTCTGGTTAGTAATGTTATTTTTGCCCTGACCAAGCCCTACTAAGTTAGAATTTTTTGGGAAATTTTCCCGGGAAAATTCATTCCAACATATCATCGACCCGATCCTCACGCGCCATCCAAACACACAAACCCTCTCTCCCAGTAGATTTTTGTTTCCAGGGGAAGCGTGCGAGGTCCAAAAGAGGCTACTTTGCCAAGGAAACGTGTCAGAAGGCTGGCTCGCAGGCGACTTGCTGACTCAGCCGTCTCGGTGCTGGGGAGACCGCTGAAAACGGGAAAATATTTTGACGATATGTTAGGGACCAATGTTTTGAATTAAGAGAAACGGAGAAACGAATAATGATAAGTTTTATAAGTTTTTATTGGCATTAGAAAATGAAAAAAGGAATCAAGGGAGTGAAAGAAGAAATGAAGGGAGTGAAAGAAGGAATCGAGGGAGTGAAAGAAGGAATGCAGGGAGTGAAAAAAGGAATGGAGAGAGTGAAACAGGTAAATAAGGAATGACATAGTAGGAGATTGTCCGGGGACGTAGTTCTTTTTAGAAGGAGATTAAATTAACCGGGTGGAGAAATCTTTTTACCATACAGGAGAGGGAGGGAAAGACTAGGGAAAACTGAGAGATAGATGCGGTGAGAACTAAGAGAGAAAGAGGTACAAAATAATGAGAGAATCGGTGGAGTGTGATCACTCAGTCCCAGAGCCGCACTGATGCAGTGCTAAAAACTTTCTGCGGCTGCACTACTTGCATTTTGCAGTAGTAGATGAGCTTGACTTACCCACTGAGGGGGTAAGAAAGAATTGGATTTCTCACCCCTAAGTCCCGCGCAGTGAAAGAGAGTGGTGAAAGGAGGGATTCAGTGAAGTGGCAGCTCTCTCTCTCTCTTCTAGTTTTTGAATTTCGTCCCTCGAACAAGAGCTGCTGCCGCTTCGGCACCACAGGCAGCGAAGCGAAAACTAAAAAATAACCTGCGCCAAGTTGCTTGGCTTACACAGGGAAAGAGTTGGCCCGTTAGAATTTGGTCGCAAGTGGACTCGGGAAGTGCCGCATTGGGGTGCCTCGAGTTTGAAGGGGACTGGGATGGAAATGCAGCCAGTATTTTTTTCGGAACTCTCTGTCGGATAAAATTTTTGTCTAATCCACTGCAACCAGAATAAAAATCGAAGTGTAATGTGGGATTATAGAACTTAAAAAGATTGCTCCACTTTACAAATCAGTCTAAATAGCCTTATTTAGTTCAATGATTTGCATTTGATGGTTTAGGATAATTATTAACTTCGATACTGTCAGGATGAAACTGATGGGATAAGACTGATTGGGGAAGGCTGACGAAGGGAGGCTGATTAGGGAGGCTGATGAGGGGAGGCTGATGACGGGAGGCTGACGAGGGGAGGCTGATGAGGGGAGGCTGATGAGGGGAGGCTGACGAGGGGAGGCTGACGAGGGGAGGCTGATGAGGGGAGGCTGACGAGGGGAGGCTGATGAGGGGAGGCTGATGAGGGGAGGCTGACGAGGGGAGGCTGATGAGGAGAGGCTGACGAGGGGAGGCTGATGAGGGGAGGCTGATGAGGGGAGGCTGATGAGGGAGGCTGACGAAGGGAGGCTGATGAGGGGAGGCTGATGAGGGGAGGCTGATGAGGAGAGGCTGACGAGGGGAGGCTGATGAGGGGAGGCTGACGAGGGGAGGCTGATGAGGGGAGGCTGATAAGGGGAGGCTGATGAGGGGAGGCTGACGAGGGGAGGCTGACGAAGGGAGGCTGATATGAGGGGAGGCTGATAAGGGGAGGCTGACGAGGGGAGGCTGATAAGGGGAGGCTGACGAGGGGAGGCTGATGTGGAGCTCCACCATTGCCCAATAACATTATGCTAAAAGAAAAAGTAAAAATGTCTGTATGGGCTGCTTCAATCCGCATTCAGTTGGAGGAAAACT
>CATNEM010000263.1:697500-755000 GCA_950096795.1 Macrostomum cliftonense | reverse complement strand
CTCTATCCATAATAATAAAAATCCCATTTTTTCTACTAAAGTGCAAGTCGTAAAACACTGATCCCCTGTAGCCCACCTCAGTCGCCGAAGTTTAAACATTCGAACAGAAAGATTTCCCCAGGATTATCCGCAAGAGATAAGGAACGGCTGTGACTGGGAGACTTGGTTCCCGCAACTGTCAAGAGAAGGAACCAGCTGCTAGGAAAAAAATATACTAGCTATAAAGTCAGAAGCTGCAGCAGCTACGCTGCGTCATCCCATTGACGAATTTGCTTTACGAAGCCGATTTAGTTTATGTGGGACGGGTTGGGAGAAAAATTGGGATTAGTAGCTACATAGCAAAGCACGCGCGCGGCTTCGCTTGTAATGCATATTGGCAGAGCAGCTGTCCAGCTTGGGAGTGAAAAAGAAATGGGGGGAGCCTTTCTACTTGAAAATATTTGCCTGTGCATTAAAGTGCAACTGCGGCCTGTCCGTTTAGTAAGAATTGCGGAGTTATGCGAGTGGGTAAGAATATATCCCGTCAGTTTGTGCGCGTGCGTGCGAGTGTGTGTGTGTGTGAGTGTGTGTGAGTGTGTGTGTGTGTGTGCGCTGCCCATTTGAACAATGCAGAGTGACGTGGACAGCCACTGGGGGGTCAGCAGGAAAAAGCCGGAAAGTCACCCAGCGGATCGCGCACTCCACTGCCAATTCAGTACACAGTAGGGACTGATTGATTGGAAAATTTTGGATTGTGGTATAGACAAGCCGGACTGCTAATCTGAGACTTGAAGATTACTTAATAAAAAAAGATATAAGCACTCGTACATCGATAGATAGATAGATAGATAGATAGATAGATAGATAGATAGATAGATAGATAGATAGATAGATAGATAGATAGATAGATAGATAGATAGATAGATAGATAGATAGATAGATAGATAGATAGATAGATAGATAGATAGATAGATAGATAGATAGATAGATAGATAGATAGATAGATAGATAGATAGATAGATAGATAGATAGATAGATAGATAGATAGATAGATAGATAGATAGATAGATAGATAGATAGATAGATAGATAGATAGATAGATAGATAGATAGATAGATAGATAGATAGATAGATAGATAGATAGATAGATAGATAGATAGATAGATAGATAGATAGATAGATAGATAGATAGATAGATAGATAGATAGATAGATAGATAGATAGATAGATAGATAGATAGATAGATAGATAGATAGATAGATAGATAGATAGATAGATAGATAGATAGATAGATAGATAGATAGATAGATAGATAGATAGATAGATAGATAGATAGATAGATAGATAGATAGATAGATAGATAGATAGATAGATAGATAGATAGATAGATAGATAGATAGATAGATAGATAGATAGATAGATAGATAGATAGATAGATAGATAGATAGATAGATAGATAGATAGATAGATAGATAGATAGATAGATAGATAGATAGATAGATAGATAGATAGATAGATAGATAGATAGATAGATAGATAGATAGATAGATAGATAGATAGATAGATAGATAGATAGATAGATAGATAGATAGATAGATAGATAGATAGATAGATAGATAGATAGATAGATAGATAGATAGATAGATAGATAGATAGATAGATAGATAGATAGATAGATAGATAGATAGATAGATAGATAGATAGATAGATAGATAGATAGATAGATAGATAGATAGATAGATAGATAGATAGATAGATAGATAGATAGATAGATAGATAGATAGATAGATAGATAGATAGATAGATAGATAGATAGATAGATAGATAGATAGATAGATAGATAGATAGATAGATAGATAGATAGATAGATAGATAGATAGATAGATAGATAGATAGATAGATAGATAGATAGATAGATAGATAGATAGATAGATAGATAGATAGATAGATAGATAGATAGATAGATAGATAGATAGATAGATAGATAGATAGATAGATAGATAGATAGATAGATAGATAGATAGATAGATAGATAGATAGATAGATAGATAGATAGATAGATAGATAGATAGATAGATAGATAGATAGATAGATAGATAGATAGATAGATAGATAGATAGATAGATAGATAGATAGATAGATAGATAGATAGATAGATAGATAGATAGATAGATAGATAGATAGATAGATAGATAGATAGATAGATAGATAGATAGATAGATAGATAGATAGATAGATAGATAGATAGATAGATAGATAGATAGATAGATAGATAGATAGATAGATAGATAGATAGATAGATAGATAGATAGATAGATAGATAGATAGATAGATAGATAGATAGATAGATAGATAGATAGATAGATAGATAGATAGATAGATAGATAGATAGATAGATAGATAGATAGATAGATAGATAGATAGATAGATAGATAGATAGATAGATAGATAGATAGATAGATAGATAGATAGATAGATAGATAGATAGATAGATAGATAGATAGATAGATAGATAGATAGATAGATAGATAGATAGATAGATAGATAGATAGATAGATAGATAGATAGATAGATAGATAGATAGATAGATAGATAGATAGATAGATAGATAGATAGATAGATAGATAGATAGATAGATAGATAGATAGATAGATAGATAGATAGATAGATAGATAGATAGATAGATAGATAGATAGATAGATAGATAGATAGATAGATAGATAGATAGATAGATAGATAGATAGATAGATAGATAGATAGATAGATAGATAGATAGATAGATAGATAGATAGATAGATAGATAGATAGATAGATAGATAGATAGATAGATAGATAGATAGATAGATAGATAGATAGATAGATAGATAGATAGATAGATAGATAGATAGATAGATAGATAGATAGATAGATAGATAGATAGATAGATAGATAGATAGATAGATAGATAGATAGATAGATAGATAGATAGATAGATAGATAGATAGATAGATAGATAGATAGATAGATAGATAGATAGATAGATAGATAGATTAGATAGATAGATAGATAGATAGATAGATAGATAGATAGATAGATAGATAGATAGATAGATAGATAGATAGATAGATAGATAGATAGATAGATAGATAGATAGATAGATAGATAGATAGATAGATAGATAGATGGATAGATACATCCATACATACAATACATACATACATACATACGTAGATACATGAATAGCCAACCCAGTGAGGGTTACTCAAACAAGCACTTTTGCTGAGCGATTATGGCATCAAATTTAAGCGTCCTCACATGCATAAAGTCGTGGCGCCTTGCAGCTTCACGAATTAATGAGCGTTCAGCTCTTGTTAGTCTACTAGTATAGATTGGGTTCTTTGCAAATTCCATCCTGGTATCATTCGTATAAGCCAGCTGGGTGCATTTTATAATTTATTTCCTCCCGCACTAAGGACGCCCTCGTTTTTTCGCTTCAGAGTGGGATTAGAACAAAGAATAAATCATCATCTTGTAAAACAACGCTAGGTTGCGTTAGGTTTGTTTTTGTTTGTTCAGCATGTAGAAATTGGAAATGAAAAATTCTGCATTTCGCAGACTAGAATAGCCAATTTCATATATTTTAATGGATGACAGAGCATATCGAATTGGGATATATAGTCCCACTTCTTAGCAAAAATTGAGCAGATGCTCCTCATAGGAACAGAAGCCTTCAGTATGGCTGCGTCATCTTTGTAACGGAACTTTGTGTAAATACACGTATTACGGCTTGCCAGCTCATGTGCTTATGAATTCTAAAGGTTATGAGATTATGATAAGTTAATAAGTTCATGAGTTCATGATTTCATAAGTTCATTTTTTCATAAGTTTTTGATTTCATGAGCTTATGATTTTATGAACTCATGAGTTGATGATTTGATGAGTTCATGAGTTCATGATTTCATAATTTCACGAGTTTATGAGTTCATAAGTTTATGAATTGATGAGTTCATGAGTTCATGAGTTCATGGGCGAGAAGATGAGTGAGTCAGTGTATGAGCGAGTGAGTGATAAAGTGATCAGTTAATTTATGAACTGATTAGTGAGCCAATTCTTCCCGATTTTTCCCCCCGCAGGCCTGGGACTCGGACTCGGACGCAGGCAGCGTGTCTAGTCTCGAATCCAGCCTCAGCAACCTCAACTCGGAGAGCCAGGCCGCCTTGGCAAGGCAGTCGGGAGCGATTCGAAAGTCTGGGTAAGTTTTTTGCTGTTTATTACATTCGAAAATACTATGCTATTTAAGGGCACAAACTGAGTATGATAGAATCAAAGAGACAACTAGACAATCGTTCTCAATACCAAGCTCAACTGCTCCAATTGCTAATGCTCTTTGATTTACAATGAGCAATAAGCCATTTTATTGGTACCTAATTCGTGACAGGCACAGGCCATAACAGTGAAAGATTAGCTCAGAATTTACACTGGGAAAACGCGCGAACGCGCATAACAATAGTAGTGCCTGTGTACTTATGCAAACTTACTAAATAGAGAATCACCCGCAGGGTTTCTCCAGTTGCTAGGGACTCATCTACCCGAGGCCAATTCGATCAAGAGTGTCTCTTCCGCGCCGCCATCCCCCCTAATTTCGCTTGCATTTCTCTAGGATCCCTAATCCAACCCAAGCCCTAACCCCCGCCGCCTGCCCTCCCGGGTGGCTAGCCCAAAAATCCCAATGACATAATTGCGGCATTGAGCTCGCTGATGAATGACTTTATTGCGTTGCCGTGGATGTGGCGGAGGCAGAGGCTGGGGCGCGCTGCTGAGGATGCCGAGAGTTTTGCTTCCAACTGGGGGGGGAAAATCAGTCAGTCAGCTCAGCCAGTTAGCTTAGATAGATGGATTCCATCTGAGAAGGGGAGAGGTCATTCCCCTTCTCGTTCGGTCTCCCTACGGTCCCTAGGGGGTAGGCCAGGGGCCGCTCTGAAACTTCGTTCACTTTCGCAATTGTCAATCGATAATCAATTAAATTATCCCCTAGCTATGGGCGGCCCTTCGAATTGGGCCTCGAGGAGTCTGGGGAGTTAGCCAAAAAGGAAAAAGATTCTCACACTCAGACAGACAAGGCTCTGCAAATGTTTTACTGTCTGGTATTTCCTAAAATTTATTTTTTGCTTTTTTTAAAGCTAAAATATATAGGATAAGCACCCTGCAATTCGGTTCCAGTGGTTCATTAAAAAATTGGTAAAGTAAACCGACTCTTAACACCATTTTTTTAAAATCTTTGGTGGCTGTATAATTAAGTACATATTTTGTAAATAGCCCCTCTTAAGAATCACCTCTCCTAAGAATCGCCTCACTTAAGAATCGCCCCTCTTAGGAATCGCCCCTGTTAAGAATCGCCCCTGTTAAGAATCGCCCCTCTTAAGAATCACCTCTCTTAAGAATCGGCTCACTTAAGAATCGCCTCTCTAAAAAATCGCCTCTCTTAAGAATCGTCCCTGTTAAGAATCGACTCTCTTAAGAATCGCCCCTGTTAAGAATCGCCCCGCTTAAGAATCGCCTCTCTTAAGAATCACCTCTCTTAAGAATCGCCCCTGTTAAGAATCACCCCTATTAAGAATCGCCTCTCCTAAGAATCGGCTCACTTAAGAATTGCCTGTCTTAAGAATCGCCCCGCTTAAGAATCGCCTCTCTTAAGAATCGCCCCTGTTAAGAATCGCCTCTCTTAAGAATCGCCCTGTTAAGAATCGCCTGTCTGAAGACTTTTCCTCTTAATAATCGCCCCTCTTGAGTGTTGCTTATTAGTGTACTTTTTCCTAGAAATGCCATACCTTGTTTGCTTAGGCAGACAAGTACCAGACTAGTCCAGTTCCCCAGTTGACAGGGAAGCCGCACATCAGCTATCGGGCAATAAATTAGCCACCCCAGGCTGAAAAGAGGCGCGCAGCATCTGCCTGTCCCCGCTTTTGATTCCGCAGGTGGCTGGCCGTCAAAAACTGGCTGGTGCACAAGAAACGCAAAGTGGAGCCGGCTCCTCAGCGCACCTGGCGCCAGTACTGGGTCTGCTTGAAGGGCAGCGTCTTGCTGTTCTACAAGTCCTGCGAGCAGGACCCGGCTGACAAGCCTGTTGCTAGGCACTCGCTCAGTAAGCAAGTATTCAAAATATTGGAAAAGAAATATGGTTGACTGCAGTTCACACTTTCTCACACAAATTCTTTTTTATCCTACCAAACTACTGTCAATTCACACCTAATCATTATATTTCACACCTCTTAACTCTTATTGACACCTATTAACTCTAATTCACACCTAGTCCCTCTAATTCACGCCTAGTCACTCTAATTCACATCTAGTCACTCTAATTAACACCTAGTCACCCTAATTCACACCTAGTCACTCTATTTCACACCTAGTTACTCAAATTCACATCTAGTCACTCTATTTCACACCTAGTCACTCTAATTCACACCGAGTCACTCTAATTCACACCTAGTCACTCTAATTCACACCTAGTCACTCTAATTAACACCGAGTCACTCTAATTCACACCTAGTCACCCAAATTCACACCTAGTTACTCTAATTCACATCTAGTTACTCTAATTTACATCTAGTCACTCTAATTCACACCTAGTTACTCTAATTCACATCTAGTTACTCTAATTCACACCTAGTCACTCTAATTCACATCTAGTCACTCTAATTAACACCTAGTCACCCAAATTCACACCTAGTCACTCTATTTCACACCTAGTTACTCTAATTCACATCTAGTCACTCTATTTCACACCTAGTCACTCTAATTCACACCGAGTCACTCTAATTCACATCTAGTCACTCTAATTCACACCTAGTCACTCTAATTAACACCTAGTCACTCTAATTCACACCTAGTTACTCTAATTCACATCTAGTCACTCTAATTCACACCTAGTCACTCTAATTAACACCTAGTCACTCTAATTCACACCTAGTTACTCTAATTCACATCTAGTTACTCTAATTCACACCTAGTCACTCTAAGTCACACCTAGTCACTCTAATTCACACCTAGTCACTCTAATTCATATCTAGTCACTTATATTCACACCTAGTCACTCTAATTCACACCTAGTCACTCTAATTTACACCTAGTCACTCTAATTCACACCTAGTTACTCAAATTCACATCTAGTTACTCTAAGTCACACCTAGTCACTCTAATTCACACCTAGTCACTCTAATTCACACCTAGTCACTCTAATTCATATCTAGTCACTCTAATTCACACCTAGTCACTCTAATTCACACCTAGTTACTCTAATTCACATCTAGTTACTCTAATTCACACCTAGTCACTCTAATTCACACCTAGTCACTCTAATTCACACCTAGTCACTCTAATTCACACATAGTCACTCTAATTCACACCTATTCACTCAATTTAGCTCGTCATCCTTTTCATCCAAATTCACTTTACTGAAGCAAAAAATCGCATCATTTTACCTCAATAAAAAACGCTTTTCCAAATCTCATCAGCACATTTTCACTATAATAAGTACCCGTTCACTTCTCACTACAATTCACGTGACCAGATCTTTTCCCCTTTGCAGTAATCGAAGGCTGCATTGCTCAGGCTCTCCCGGAGCATCCAAAACGTGAAAACGTGTTCTCGCTGAGCACCGCATTCGGCGACGCGTTCATGCTGCAGGCGCCTGATGGCTCAGAGCTGGACAGCTGGGTGACGGCTTTGCACACGGCTTGCGCGTCTCTATTTGCCAGACAACACGGCAAGTCTGACACGGTTAAACTGTTGAAGTCCGAGATTGCCAAGTTGGAGTGCAGCATTGATTTGGTGAGAATCCTCTCTTATCAATGTACGCAAGCTGGGCACAGGCCACACATTTTATTCTCTGTGATATTTAATGTACGCATACCCGACAGTTTACTGGTATCCTCTTTTCACGACAATGTACACCACATACAGCTCTTTCCGTTCTCACTCAATGACTCAATGTACACACAACTCACTGCCTTCCTCTCTAACCCTCAATGTACGCAGACCCTAGCGATACTTAGCTAACTCTTAAGCTAAGAATTTAGCCATTCTCGTATTCAGCAATTCTTGTAGCTCGTATTATTCCTTGTCAAACTACGCTGGTATTGGATCTAAAAAATGAAGTTCCCAAAACCCCTATTGGAAAAATCAGTTATAAAATGCTCCCACTTATTCAGTCCTTCGTAACTCTTCAGTAAATCTACTGCAAGTAGACAGCAAAGAAAATAAATCAAAATCGTGAATAGAAGTAAAGTAACACCATTCATTTCAATGAAACGCTGTGCAGGACAGCAAAATGAAGATGATGGCGGAGCTGCAGCTGACAGCCGTAAACGACGCCAGAAGTCGCAGCACGATTAGTCGGGATATTCAACAGTGGGAGGAAAATCTAGAACGTCTGCATATTGAACTATTTCGGTACAGGTGCTATATGGCTTCGCTGTTGGGAAGCGAGTTACCGAATCCTAAGGTGAGAAACCAAACTGCTTGTAATATCTAAACTCATCAGCAGTGGAGTAGCCTCCACCCTTGAGCAGAAGCATTCAGCAAACATTAATCAGCAACGCCAAGTAACAACTGGCAACCCCTTATCGACGCATCGCAGAACACTCTAGCCGGAGCATCCAAACCATCGAAGCTGGCGCTCAGCCGTCTCGGCGTCTTCAGCCTGAGCGCCTTTCACGCGCTGGTCTGCGCCCGGGCGCCTCTGACCACGGCGACGCTGCACCATCGGGCCCGAGCGAGCGGCCGACACGGCGGTGGAGACGCAGCAGCCGCTGCTTCAACTGGCGGCCGACCTGCCGCAGAAAATCGCAACGGCCACCTGCATCAGCAGCAGCAGCAGCAACAGCAACAGCAGCAGCGCCAGACGCACCATCAGTCCTCGGTACTCATGACGGCGCAGAGCAGCGCATCGATGCCGCGGCAGCCTCAGCAGCCTTCGCTGGCCCTGACTCAGCAGCAGCAGCAGCAGCAGCAGCCTGCGTCTCAATTGGCGCGCGCCAAATCTGAACTGCTGGTGCAACAGCAGCGATCAAGCAGTTCGGGAGCCACGGAGCGCAGCAATGCCTCGGCTGAACGACCTGCTGTGAGGCCGGCCACATCGGCGGTGTCGGCACCCGGCGGTCCGGGTTTGGCCAGTCAGCAGGACAGCCTGATTGGAATTCGATTGCCATCTGGCCAGGTAAATTTTAAATATAGAAAAATACGCTCGTAATCACCATGAGCTCGATAAACATCCTAACAGTATTGTAAATAACTCAGAAAATAACAGAGACACCTCTCTCCATTTACACCTCTGCGCAGACGCTAATGGCCAACATTCAGGAAGGCATGACTGTACAGGAGATTCTCGAATTAATTTGTCGCGAGAGTCAACTAGACCCCAGACAGCACTACATCCGGTTGAGGCTGAGCGAGCATGGCATAGATATCATTCCGGATAATTATACGGTGTTTGAAAATCAGGTCAGTATCTTTTTAAATTTTACGGTTGTTTTTGAGTGCTTTTTTAGCCAGACTCGTATTTTAAGCTAGCTATATTATTTTTATAAGAAAGAGGTATGAATTACAACATGTAGAGCTATTAATTTCATTTATGCCCCTTTGTTACTGGCCGTCACCCAATCCAATATTTTCTATGCGCAGGAGTGACTAGCCGCCACCCCGACCCAGGGCCATTAAACCCTCACAATGCACAGGGGTGACTGGCCGCCACCCTGACCAATGGCCATTAAACCCTCACAATGCGCAGGGCTGACTTGCCGCCACCCGGTCCCAGAGTGATTAAACTCCCTCTTCGTAAAGATGCAACTCTATTCTGGGGTCAATAAACCTTGTCACCTGTACTTTAACTTACTGGGTTCCGATGTTTTTATTGCTAGCTAAATAGACTACTAAACTTGAAGACTTGTGCAGAGCCGATTTTTCGACGATTCAAATGATTAAAATATATCATGGATCAAGGCCCATTTTTGGCTGAGTATTAAATTGTGATTATAATATTTAATTATTATCACTCTTTCTCCTGTATTTGATGCAGAATCTTGTCTGCCCCGACTGCAACCAAGCTGTCAGCATTCGCAGTCAGGACATAGTGGGTGACCAACTCTAATTTCAACTGTCTTTTCTGGCCTTATCTTTTTCCAATAACTTATTTCCTTCATTCACTATGAAATATAGTTACTTAGCATAAAATTATATTTCCCGTGCCGGCCCAACCGTTTTCTAATTAGGAATTGTTTTATAAAGTGCGTTTCATTTGCACCTTAATTATAGATTTGATTAGATTAGATTTGTTCCATCCTGCATTAGTTAGTGTGTGTTTAAGTAATATATAAAGCAGCACCCACTGCACGCACTAGTGTTTGTCGTTGAAGTGAAGCATTTTAGATATTGACAAATAGGTGTACG
Organism: Macrostomum cliftonense; assembly: GCA_950096795.1. Lineage (NCBI taxonomy): Eukaryota > Metazoa > Platyhelminthes > Macrostomidae > Macrostomum > Macrostomum cliftonense. The sequence goes on along the minus strand of CATNEM010000263.1, from coordinate 744,596 downwards.
TTCTTTTAGTAAAATTAGGTAGTTATAACTTTAACCGGAATTTTAAAAAAGATTTTCTAATGGATGTAAGATTAGTAGCTAAGTCTAAAAAACAGTCTAAACAAATAGGATAAAATCGAGCATATTTTACATATGCTTTTACCGAAAGTAGAGTGTTTCGAGCACTCTTACAACTCTTTTGTCTCGACTAAACCTGGGAAACATTCTTCGGTCTCTGTTCTCCGCTCAACATTTTTTATTTAAACCTTTTCACCTCAATTTTGGTAGCTAGGTAACATAAACACCTTCACTCACTGTCCTTCTTGCTTAAATTTGGTGTGTTATTCAGGCACTAGAATCGAAACCTTCACAGAAAATAATTATTGGTTTTAGTACTACTATATTATTGCCTATGGTGTGGAAAATTTTCAATTACTGAGACAAATACAATGCCTACTTTAGCCTCGAAAGTTTGTTGACGTTTGTGCTGCTATTGTGAATTTTTTATTTTCATTGGACAGCCTTCTTAGCGTTCAACACTTTTTTCAACATGCAAATAAGTTAAGACAAAAACCTAACCTCAATGTACACCACTAATAAGCTAAGACCAAACCCTCACCTCAATGTACGAGTACACACCAATAGGCTAAGACTAAACCCTAACCCCAATCTACACACTAATAAGCTAAGACCCAACCCACACCAATAGTGTACAAGCATTATATTAGGCTTATAAAAACATTAAATAACCTTACCCTGATGCGTAGGTAGCAATGGTCAAAGAGTGACCAAAAACAAATTTAATTGCTAAAATTTTAGCTAGCAAAGCATGGGCTTGATGATATTTGATCAGTGTGTTTCGTATAGTCTACTAACGAAAATACATTTCCATTCTGTGCATAAAATTTCGTGTGAAAGTGAGTTTACCTATTTTTCTATTAAAGTTAGAATTCTTACCTTTAAGTAGAACTACCTACCCACATTAACATCACGAAATTTACATTATTTAATCAAAATTGCTGACAAAACCGATCCAGGAGTTCCAACTAGCGGAGCTATGCGAGAAGCAGACCTACCAGTGCCTGCTGCACAAGCGACCTGGCTGCCGTCACTACGGCATGACGGTTGAAGCCGAGCTGTGCGAGGACGGCGAGCATCGAGAGGATCTGTGCGTCTTCGTTGCCGAAGTTGATCGGGGCAGCTCGGCTGAGGAGGCCGGCCTCATGGTCGGCGACGAGATCGTGATGGTGAATGATAGGCCAGTGCGGAAGCTGGACATGGTCTACATTGAGGATCTGTTTGAGAAGTCGTCAAGTCTGCATTTGCTTGTCAGGTAAGCCACACAGAGTACAATCTATTTAGAGTAACTAGCAGAGTAACTTGCAAATCACAAAGCGATTACCTACGCATGGCTTAATAAAAAAACACAGGTCGTGCAGGATGCAACAGCAACAGACTCAGCATCATCACCACCAGCTTCCTCAGCAGCCGCAGCAACAACAACAGCAACAGCAGCCTCCGCCTCATCGGACCGAGTCTCCGTCGACGCCGCCGCCTCCGCCGCCCCTGCCGTTGACGAGGTCCTCCTCAAAGACTCCGCCACCGAAGCCGCCGAGAACGAGACAGCATCAGCAGCCAGGGCAGCCGCAGCCGCAGCCGCAGCCGCAGCCTTCAAATGCCAATCGTCTAAGCAGTCATATTGTTAGGAAAGTTGAGCCGTCCAACCTTCGACAACAGCAACAACAACAAAAACCGCAGCAACAACAACAACAACCGCAGCAGAACCAGCAGCAACAATTGCTGCAGAGACCGCAGCAGCGAGGCGATGGTAGTTCGAGGCTTCAACAGTTGCAGCGTCAGGTAAACTTTTATCTGTAATTTCAAGTCAGTTCTCCAAAAAATGGATATCACGTGAGGTGGGTGAGGTTTATCGATTCTAAACTGGCCTATTCACCCCAAGACTTTCCTCTCTCTTCTATACGAGCTACCTCACTGACGCTGACCCTAAATTCTGGCTCTATCTCTTTGCCCGAATCACATGAGGTGGGTGAAGCGTTTTTTATTTTTCTATTAGCTAATTCATCTTGAATAAAAAGTACAATAATTAAATGGATTTTGACAAGCCTGCGGAGTTTTATGCTTACTTATCTTTTTCCCAGCCGTTGCGAAAGGATACTAGAGGCGGATATTCCTTCCTGCCAATCGTAAGACCTGGCTTTAACATGTTAGCATTTGTATTCAAATTACTGCAATAATTAATCTTGGCATAGTACGCTCTTACTGGATCCTAGTCACTTCGTAAAATTCTATTTCGTCAAACTCCTGCGGTAGGTAGATTTGAAAATTCTGTAATTTGGGAGTTAAAAGATTTTCTGAGTCCAAGTCCAAAAATCAAATTAGCTGCCAAAAATTACCAAGGCCGAATCTCCGATATTACATTATTTGTGTCTAAGCTTCCAACTATAACAAAATTTCTATTGGGGAACCCTGTCGGGCAGGATCCGTGATTTCCTGGGCCCAAGCTACAAGGGTTACTCCCGAACTATTTAGAACGTGAATAAGAAAGCAACAGATTGTACTACATTAAACAGTGTTATAGCTCGGACCAAGGAACACTAGGCCCCTTACTTAAGATGCAAATGTGTCTTACTTTGGTCAGTTCGCCATCCGATTTGATGAAACGGTATCTGAAGAAGTGACCAGGACTATTACGAGCTAGTACCTTATTATTGAACCACTTTTGTTGTCGGAGTACTCTAAATTTCACTCAAAGAACTGTCAAGTTTTTTTTCATTTTTATAGACCCTATTTTACTCTAATTTTCTAGAACGATTTATCTAATCTGATCTAATTTTTTTCTACGAGTGTAATTACGAGTAATCGATAGCCAAATTTTTACTTGCTGTATCTATGGACTAAATGCAATGTTGTAACTTCATTATGCAATTTAAGAAGCCTGTTATTTTTATCTAAGAGAAAACGCAAAACTTTGCGTTTAAGTTTAGCGAAAAGAAAACTTGAATTTGGAAGGTTGCTTTCTTGCTCCGCTCGAATACGTTAACTAAGACCAATTAGAGAATAGGCAGCAGGGGTTACGAGAGTATTCCACTGATGACGTCACTAATATGATAAAACACGAGAAAGCCTACGTTTATGTGTCAAGATGAAAACTGCACGGATTCCATCTTGGTTCTCTTTTCCTACAGCAGCCGATAGCGACCTCGTCGTCGCCAGAAACCACCCACTATCGGCATTCGAACTCGTCCGAGTCATCGCAGACCAGCTCGCAGTCCTCGCAGTCCAAACTACCAATTGCGGAGCGCCTCCGGCGAGGAATCTTCGAGCTATTGGAAACGGAGCGCACCTATGTGGGCCACCTGCGCAACCTGTTAGACACGTACATCCTGCCCATGAGTAGCGAAATCTTCCCTACACACTCGGAGGTGGAACAATTGGCGGAGACTACCCAACAGATCCTGGGCTTTCAGACGCTTTTTTTGCAATCGTTGGACGACGCAGTCAGAACGGAGCCCGACCTGACGCGGTTCACTGATGCCGGACAGTTTCGGGTAAGTGTTTGCACTCCGGCCTGTTTGGGCTAGCTTTCTGTGACGTGACTTGCACCATTGCGATTGTACTTTTCAAACGAATTCTAAAAATTTCAGCGAATCCTGTTTGTTCTATCCGGATCGTTTTTGTACCACGCGGAGCACTTCAAACTGTACAGCTCTTTCTGCGCCTATCATTCCAAGTGTCAGAAACTGCTTAATCCGGGTGAGTTTTGCGACCATGATAGCTCCCAGCCCGCTCTTTGTAGTACGCCTTGCCGTTTTAAAATCCATTTAGCTGGCTGATAAACATTTTAGAAGAGAATCCAACGCTGCGAGAATTTCTGCTGAGCAAGAACCCGCACCAGGAGCAATCTTCATCCATTGATTCCTTCCTGATCAAGCCGATCCAGCGCATTCTGAAGTATCCGCTCCTGTTGCAGAACCTCTGCGCGCAGGCTGTTCCCGGTAGCGAGGAGCAGAAGCAGCTTCTGGGTGAGAGCGAGTCCTCCGACTCATGGACAAAAAACACCGAAGCAATTTGAGTTTCGTGCACAAGTCAGCCATCACTAACAATCATATGCTTTGTAGAGGCCCTTCGAGGCATGGAGACAGTCGCCGAGCACATCAACGAGATGCAGAAGATCTACGAAGAGTACGGGCCAACATTCGAGGAGTTGACTAGAATTTTTAAAGAAATTCATCCGAATAAGCGGGTGAGTAACGTTGCTACTAGAAAAAACTACTTTCTGATGAGGGAAACAAAAATTTAAACAAGGAGGTACCGTTTTATTAATCTATTGGTACATTGGGAAAACCCGCAGCCGGTGGACCTCAGCATCGGAGACCTGCAAATGTACGGCACAGTCGAATGGCTGAACGCCTCGGATAATTTGGGCAAAATAAAAAAGAACATCGACCTGTACACCACCTGCTTCGTGTTCAAGTCCGCCGTTGTCATGCTCTGCAGGGAGCGGTCTAGGAACAAACGGAAAAACTCCAAGGTGAGTTTTTCAAGTTTTTCCAAACTCCAGGATCAATATTTTATCGGCAAATTTGTTTTTTAACAAATTTTAAATTGTGAAACTCCAGCCAAGTTTGTCCAGCCAGTTGAGCGGCGGCCCCGGCATCAGCGAGCTGGTCCGCTTTCAGACGGTGATCCCAGTCGCCGAAGTTGAAGTCCGATGCGGTTTCACCTCCGAGTCTGACGGAATGCACCTGTGGGAGCTGGTGCACATGCGGTCGGATGCCGAGAGACGCTCGGAGAAAGTTTACCAGCTGTCCAACTGGTAAAACTCGGTTTAGATGGGGTGGGATTAGGTCCAGACTACATCGAGATCAAATCGCTAAAGTAGCTGTCAAATACCCAGCAAGTTAATTCGCAATTATCGCCCAACCTCCTGACCTAAACAGTTCACCGGAGGCACGCAACGATTTTCTGAAAGACAATCCGTCAGATGATTCGAGACTGCGTGCGCCAGATGAGTTTGCCGAGTCTGCGACAGCAGCAGCACCAGTTCCAGCAGCAGCATCAGCAACAGCAGATTCCTCGACCCAGACCGGCACCTCCGATGCGGACGACCTCGCAGCTGAGCGCTGGCCAGCAGCAGCTGCAGCAGCAGAGGCACAGCGGCCATTTCAATCTGCCTTGTCAGCAGCAGGACAAGCAGCAACATCATCAGCAGCAGCAAACATCAGATGGAGCAGCTGACCAAATGCTGCAGGAGCTGAAGGCTCGGAGTCGAACCTGCTCGGACCTGCACCAGGCGGGCAGCATCGAAAGTAGCAAGGATCTTTCCTCGTCGCCGCCGCCACCGCCACCTCCACCTCTGCTAGCGGAAGATCAAAGAACGCCGACTCCGCCGCTGCCCCCACCGCCACCGCCACCGCTGGCGCCAGTGGTTGCGATCCAGCAGCAGCAGCATCTGCAGGAGGAGCCAATCATGATGATATCACCGGAGCTGCCGCCGAGCGAGTACGACAACTGCTGCAGCAGCGGCGTGCAGTCGCCGCCATCTGCTAGAGGAGTCGGAGCGGCCAATGCCACGGGCAGCTCGTCGACAATCAGCACGCTGAACAGTGGAGGCGGCGGCGGTGGTGGAGGACGCTCGCCATCAGCGCGGCTCCTGTTCGCCAGTGGGACTCCCCTACGCTCGCCTGCACTGTCAGCCGCGTCGTCTTCGGCAGCCGGCGGAACCACCGACGATCGAGTCGGAGGCGGAGCGGTCGACAGCGACGACATCTGGAAGCCGCGCTCGCGGGTCACCTACGACACGGTGTCGAACACGTCGGCAGCTGGGCCGCCGTCTGAAGCGGGTGGCGGCGTTGGCCGCGACAACGGCGGTGACGGCGGTCGCAACTCGGCCGACAGGACAATGAGCGCGTCGATTGCCTATGGTGACTACACGGGCCTGGGGACTCACGCTCTGCCCGGGCCGCATTTGGCAATGTGCCAGGAGCGCCAGCAGCAGCAGCAACAATCGCAGCCACGCGAAGGCCGTCTATTTACCGAGGAGGGCGTCACTCAACTTTGAAGCCTTTTTGGACCCAAAGCTTCATCTCCTGTCTTCATCAACATGTACAGCTGCATCTGGCTAGTTTTAATAATTTTCAGCTCGAATTACCCTACGGAAACTACCTTGTAGTAACGCTATTCATTGCGTAATGAAAATATAAAACTGGCTCGTATTACTCATAAAAGTGCATGCAGATTATGCTCTCAAAAGATAAAGATAGATTCAATGTTTTATTAAACTACTAACAAGTAGCGCGCTGGTGGGCATAAATATGCATCCGTATTTTCGCCATAACTTCGTACTATTACTGATTACTTTATTTTATTAAAGTTGAACACCATTGTGATTTTATCTTCTGTGATGCAATCAATCCTTACCGACTTCTCTCTCGTTCTAACTACTAGTTTCGCATTGGCTTCGTGTGTTCAAAGCATGAATTGCCTCACCCTCTAAATTACTTATTACAATACTCATAAGAGCCGTTTGTGTCTTGTGCGAACTAGTAAACTTGAAAACATAAAATATTTTCCTCCTAAAAACTTCCGCAGTATACTTTTAGATCTTTTTGGCTTTTACCCAGTTTCTAAAGTACTTTTAATATAATAAATGTGCCCTAACATGCCCAAAATGTCTGCAAAATCGTCCTTGAAATATAGGTAATAGCTAGCTCTATAGTGAAATGAAAAATAGGCAAAAGTTAGGAGGGTGTTCGTTTGCCAGGCGGCACATAGAGCTTGGGTCTAGGTGTTAAGTTTTCTGCACATTCTGCATGTGTACATCCAAAGAAGGGTCTAGGGCTTGTGTACATTCAGGGGTCAGTGAATCGCATACGTACATTGGGGTGAGGCATGACGTTGGCTTAGCTTATTGATGTTTAGATTATTTTAGACGTTAAGCACGCCAAATACGTGGAATTTTGTTGTAATTTTTTCTCTATCGATCAAACTTTAAAAAAATCTCTTCTCTGAAATAATTGCCTGCGTGCAGTTTGCGATGCCCCGTTATTTCCGTTTCTCTTTCGATCTATTGCATATACTCGTACAACCAAGTATTATATGGACTAAATGCGAACCGACTACTTTTCAAAGTACTGTTGCATGAAAAGCAACAAGGAATAAAATGTATTACAAAACATAATGATGAGCTCAATTTTAATTTAAAAAGTCCAAAAGCTTTATTGATCCATGACACAACACAGATCACGTGACTAGATAATTAAAGTATTTCTTTTACGAGTCAAACTAAAAAAACAAAACGCTCAAGACTAGAATGATAGCCTAACAATAGTAGGCACAAATACTAAAATCTATTAAAAAACCAACTATAACTATACTTAAATATTGCAAAAACATTGAGTAAGAGTGCTTGAGTGATAAGTGAATGATTTTAAGAGAATACAAAAGGTGCACAAGTGGCTACTTAAACAGAGGGACAAGTAATATAAAAAATTTTTATTTCAATAAAACGAAAATCTGAGATCGCTTCTGAACTCTGTAATTAAAGAGCATGAATTTTTTTACTGAAAAATTACTGAAACCTTAACGCTGACTCACTGACTGACTGGCTGACCTACTAACTGACACAAGGTTAAACAAATCGCTGAAGCCATCATTCGCTTGTATCAATCTGTCAACTAAAAGTCAATCAATCAATCAACCGGCAGTCGCCTCCGCCTGACTCCACTGTCGGCGTCTGAATCGGCCTCCGCCTCGACGTCGTCATATTCGGCGACCTCGTCGACGTCCGCGGCGGCACCGTCGCCGTCCGACCTGGCCTGCGGTCGCATCGCAGCCAGCACGCTGGCCATCTGACGCTCCGTATCTTCCAGGCGGGCCTTCAAGCGCAGCAGGTCGGCCTCGGAGGCGTCCTGATCGTCTAGCCGGTGAAGCAGCCGCTCCAGATCCGAGCGCATGCGCTGGTAGCGGGCCTCCTGGTCCGCTTCGGGCGTGGCGTTTCGGGCCAGGCCGCCGCCGAAGTAATCGTCCGTTGACTGGGGCCCGTTGACGAACTGGCCGCTGATCTGCGGGGGGCGGATGTACTGATATGCTGACATGTCTGACATACTGACACGTCTGACATATTGACATATCTGACATATTGACACCTCTGACATACTGACGGGTCTGACATATTGACACGTCTGACATATTGACAGATCTGACATATTAACACGTCTGACATATTGACAGATCTGACATATTGACATGTCTGACATACTGACGGGTCTGACACATTGACAGATCTGACATATTGACACGTCTGACATATTGACAGATCTGACATATTGACACGTCTGACATATTGACAGATCTGACATATTGACAGATCTGACATATTGACACATATGACATATTGACAGATCTGAAATATTGACACGTATGACATATTGACACATATGACATATTGGCACGTCTGACATATTGACACATATGACATATTGGCACGCCTGATATATTGACACGTTTGACACAACGACACGGCTGACACGGCTGATGTATTGACACATCTGACATACTGACGGGTCTGACATATTGACACGTCTGACATATTGACAGATCTGATATATTGACACGTCTGGCATGCTGACACGTCTGACATACTGACACGTCTGACATGCTGACATGTCTGACATACTGACATCTCACACTTTAAAACATGTGACATACTGACAGATCTGATCTGCTGACAGCTGAATCACTGTCCCTCTGACTGACATTAATCCTAAAATCCAATTCTAAACAAAGTGCAAAGACCCCAGCCAGCAACCAACCGGATCGTATCGAAAATTTCTATAATAATCCCTCAGCGCCTGCTCTCGCATCGCTTCAGCCGACGCTGCTGACGAGCCAAATCCTCGTTTAGCAGACGTCAGCGCAACGCCGGCGCCGCCGCCGCTGACGAACGCTTTGAACAGGGTGTAGGCCAGGTACAGCAGAATGCCGACTGCGTACACGGGCAGCGCCACCGTGGCCAGGCCGCCTCGCTTGCCGCCGCCTTCGCCGCCGCCGCCAGCTTCTGTTGTCGCCGCCTCCTTGACGCTGTTATCTTTGAGCTTGGCGTCGCTGGTGCCGACTACTGGACGACGCCAGCCACCAGGCAGCGGCGGGTTGCGCAGCTGACTCGGGTGCAGGTTGGCGCTGCGGTGTTTAGATGAGAGACACAGGGGCGGTTGCTGTGGTTATGTCTAATAGGATTCTTATTGGCATTGGGCATGAGGATGAGCAGCTCTAACCTGCTGTGAGCGCCGCCGCCTCCGAAAGACACCTCGGAGTGGCGTCCCAGCACGGTGAGCAGCATGGGGTGCAGATAGCGCGGATAAGCCACGGCAAGGCCGCCCAGCATGAGGGCCAGGGCTAGCCAGGACCGGGTCTGCAGAGACAAATCCTGGAATAAAGATGGCGGTAAGAGCGAATTTTCTCAGCTAATATTCAAAACACTCTACTATAAGTAAAAAACAGGCAAACTAAATAGGCCACTTCTAGCTATTCCACAAACGTTAACTAAGACATTAAATATCGTAAAAACTGAGCGACTGAAAGACAAAGTGATAAGAAAAATTGAAATAAGGATTATCAAAGACAAAAAACAGACAGACAGCTTTAGACGAGTATAAAAAGTGGAAAGGTACAGACAGACAGACAGACAGACAGAGAGACAGACAGACAGACAGACAGACAGACAGACAGACAGACAGACAGACATAGACAGACAGACAGACAGACAGACAGACAGACAGACAGACAGACAGACAGACGGGCATAAAAGTGGAGGAAGAAGCACAGAAAACGATAGTATTCTATTTAAGAACTCAAATCTACACTGAGGTAATCCTGGGTCGTGAATAAAGGATCATATCTGAACATATAAAAAATCCCAAATAACAAACAAATCGAAGCCAACAAAACCGTATCCAAGGAAGCCACCGCCAATGGCCTCCAAAAGTGACGAATTTTTTTATTTAAACATGAATAACAACAAAAGACGCAGAACATAACGGCATGCAATAGACATAATAGTGTCAGCTACTGCACGCTGCGACAGACATGAAAGCGAGTTACTACAGCTCCAAGCTACCAAAATAAAAAAAACAATTTCCATACCGAACTCGACGTAATTGCTAGTCTTCTTAGGAACATTTTATAATTAAAAAAAACTTATGGAGCTTATGGACTATCTAAATGAAATCAAACGGTACCAGGTTTAATAGCTAGCTAGCGATATTAACAAAAAATAATTGTTAAGGATAGGGAAAAATTAAATTTAACAGAAACAAACTATGGGCCATGCGTTTTAACAAACTTTGCGGAAATTTTTTAAGTGCAACTATGGGAAGATAAAAATAACACCCGATTAATTAAAGGAGGTGGGAGACTTTTCAACAAGTAAGAGCGAACAGCTGTGCAAGAAAAAAACCAGCAAAAAAGCATTATTAAAAATAAACTGACTGATTGAAATGACTAAAGCATGCACCGTAAGCGGCGGGAACACAAATAAATAAATAAATAATCATTATTATACAGACAGAAAATTTTCTTTGCAACTTGATGAAACAAAAACCAATAAAAATAGAAGTTATTGGTTATAACTTCAAGAAGATTGAAAGAAAAACAAATTTTAGGAAACTTATTAAAAAATAATTAACGCCTTCATTGAGGAAGCTTATAATAAAGAGGCTTTAAAATGAACCGATTGAAAGCAACATTTCTTGGGGGGCATGCAACCAGATCAAATGGACAATAAAAATAAGAACAATACTGAGGTTCAGGTTAGCAAAGACATGGCCGTAAAGGGGAGACAGGGGGAAGAAAAGAAGGGAAGAAGACGAGGGGGAATAGGGGAAGGAGAGACTGAGAGAAGAAAAGAAGGGAAAGGAGAGACTGAGGGAAGAAAGGAAGGGAAAGGAGAGACTGAGGGAAGAAAGGAAGGGAAAGGAGACTGGGGGGAGAAAGGAAGGGAAAGGAGAGACTGAGGGAAGAAAGGAAGGGAAAGGAGACTGGGGGGAGAAAGGAAGGGAAAGGAGAGACTGAGGGAAGAAAGGAAGGGAAAGGAGAGACTGAGGGAAGAAAGGAAGGGAAAGGAGACTGGGGGGAGAAAGGAAGGGAAAGGAGAGACTGAGGGAAGAAAGGAAGGGAAAGGGGACTGGGGGGAGAAAGGAAGGGAAAGGAGAGACTGAGGGAAGAAAGGAAGGGAAAGGAGAGACTGAGGGAAGAAAGGAAGGGAAAGGAGAGACTGAGGGAAGAAAGGAAGGGAAAGGGGACTGGGGGGAGAAAGGAAGGGAAAGGAGAGACTGAGGGAAGAAAGGAAAGGAAAGGAGAGACTGAGGGAAGAAAAGAAGGGAAAGGAGAGACTGAGGGAAGAAAGGAAGGGAAAGGAGAGACTGAGGGAAGAAAGGAAGGGAAAGGAGAGACTGAGGGAAGAAAGGAAGGGAAAGGAGAGACTGAGAGAAGAAAGGAAGGGAAAGGAGAGACTGAGGGAAGAAAGGAAGGGAAAGGAGAGACTGAGGGAAGAAAGGAAGGGAAAGGAGAGACTGAGAGAAGAAAGGAAGGGAAAGGAGAGACTGAGGGAAGAAAGGAAGGGAAAGGAGAGACTGAGGGAAGAAAGGAAGGGAAAGGAGAGACTGAGGGAAGAAAGGAAGGGAAAGGAGAGACTGAGGGAAGAAAGGAAGGGAAAGGAGAGACTGAGGGAAGAAAGGAAGGGAAAGGAGAGACTGAGAGAAGAAAGGAAGGGAAAGGAGAGACTGAGGGAAGAAAGGAAGGGAAAGGAGAGACTGAGGGAAGAAAGGAAGGGAAAGGAGAGACTGAGGGAAGAAAGGAAGGGAAAGGAGAGACTGAGGGAAGAAAGGAAGGGAAAGGAGAGACTGAGGGAAGAAAGGAAGGGAAAGGAGAGACTGAGGGAAGAAAGGAAGGGAAAGGAGACTGGGGGGAGAAAGGAAGGGAAAGGAGACTGAGGGAAGAAAAGAAGGGAAAGGAGGTAAAGAAAAAGAAAATGAAGCGGAGATGTGAAGGAAAATTGCAACCAGAAAAATACCAGAACGAGGAGAGACAAGTGTGAGAAGTACGCTCGAAGTAGGAGAGAAATAAGCAGCTCCCAGCCAAGCATTCAAATCGGGACTAAAACTATTAAAAATGAGCCTCAACGCAAACTAAATAACGGAGCGCACAACAATTATCACCCAACACAACATTCACCTATTTAGGCATTACATGCGTATCAAACAGACTGTTAGAAAAAAATAAGCGACATTATTAAATTAAATCTTCCCACACACTGACCTCGTTGCTAAATGTTTTAGGGAAAAAAACATGCAGACGCACAGACGAGACACAATAGTTAAATAATAAATATAGGCATTTTTAATGCTATATTATACTAGAACATTAGTTAGCATTTAATTTCTCGCTTAGTGCGTTGTCATGACAACAGGATTGCAATTTTCGATTTTATCTTCGACAGGTGCGAAACCGCAAGAATTAGCTATGATACGTCTTAAATAATACATTAATAAGTTGCGAATTAATATATAGTTTGACAAAGCGAGCTGTGTGCGCTGAAAAAGTAACGCATTTATTGAGATGTAGAAAAAAATTCAAATGGTTTATTGACAAGATAAAACAAAAAAGTTTACTTAGCAAAGTTTTAAAATAGTTAGCATTAGAATTTTTCACTTGGAGAATCGCTCATAACGGGAGTCATGACCCACTTAAAGAATCGCTCATAACGGGAGTCATGACCCACTTAAAGAATCGCTCATAACGGGAGTCATGACCCACTTAAAGAATCGCTCATAACGGGAGTCATGACCCACTTAAAGAATCGCTCATAACGGGAGTCATGACCCACTTAAAGAATCGCTCATAACGGGAGTCATGACACCCAAGCAGAATCGCTCATAACGGGAGTCATGACCCACTTGAAGAATCGCTCATAACGGGAGTCATGACACCCAAGCAGAATCGCTCATAACGGGAGTCATGACCCCCTTGAAGAATCGCTCATAACGGGAGTCATGACACCCAAGCAGAATCGCTCATAACGGGAGTCATGACACCCAAGCAGAATCGCTCATAACGGGAGTCATGACCCACTTGAAGAATCGCTCATAACGGGAGTCATGACACCCAAGCAGAATCGCTCATAACGGGAGTCATGACCCCCTTGAAGAATCGCTCATAACGGGAGTCATGACCCACTTGAAGAATCGCTCATAACGGGAGTCATGACCCCCTTGAAGAATCGCTCATAACGGGAGTCATGACCCACTTGAAGAATCGCTCATAACGGGAGTCATGACCCCCTTGAAGAATCGCTCATAACGGGAGTCATTACCTATTTGGAGAATCGCTCATAACAAGAGTCATGACCCACTTGGAAAATTGCTCATAAGGAGAGCTATGACCCACTTGAGGGTTTCTAAATATTTTTAAATAACCGCTTTAAAAAATTATGAGAATTAAAATCCAAAAAATTCAGATTAACTCACCAAACAAAGACCAGTCACAAGATTAAATACGTTCACTGAAGACAGTCGGAGATTAAAAAAACAATACAGTCAATCATGCATACAAATTCCCCGTCAAGCTTTCCCAGACGAAGCAGCCGAACTCTTTCGGCCTCTGGCAGTCGCCGCAGGCTGCTGCTGCTGCTGTTGCTGCTTGCCGCTGGCTGGCCTGTGCAGGCACTGGGCGCAGTAGTAGCTGCCAACCAACTCGGCGCGTGACCGCACGCCCACGCACAGCCAATGGTACCATTCGGAGCAGCGGTCGCACTGCACCCAGTTCACCTGGCCACCAGTTGGTTGAACGCAGCCCGCTCCTGCCGAGCACTTGGATTCTTCATCCTCCTCTACCTCCTCATCAATTCCTACGTCGTCCTTGATTTTCGACTTTCTCTTCGTCTTGCCGTTCGACGCTAATCGACGATTGTCATTTCGACGTCGCTTCTCCGGCGGCGGCGGCGGCGAAGCGTCGGTGCGCTGTCCACCGATTCGAACTCGCGACCTCTTTGTTGTTGACGCCGGCTGCCGTTTAGTGCCGCTGTCGCTATTGGCTCTGATGGACGAACAGTCGTCGCCGTTTTCGTCCTGATTTTCAATTTCATTGTCGCTTTCAAAACCGTCGTTTTCGGCAACCTCGCCGACCTCCCCAGACTCCTCGTCTCCAGCGTCCTCCTCCTCGGCGCTGGCCTGCAGCAGGTGCCAAAGCCAGGTGGTCTCCTCCATGGCCACCTCTAGCAGGTCGCCTTCAAGCATCAGCGATTCGAGCTTGGCGCGAGCCGCCGCTGGCAACGTTAGACGAGGCCTGCGGAAGCTGTCGACAGCTGAAGGGCCGCCGCCGCCGCCGCCACCGCCGCCGCCGCCAACGCCGGACCCGTAGGGGGAGCCCCCGCCGCCGCTGCCACCGCGCGGGAAAAGCGGCGACTTGCGGCGCGGCTTCCTGTCGACAGTGTCGGCCGCCGCCGGATCGTCGATGGCCAGCGACGAAGACATGGCGGCGGATGAGGCGCCGAAATCGTCGCCGAGTTGTCGGTTTAGCCTGCGAGGAAGGGCGAGTTATTGCGTTGTAAGTAGCCAAAAAACGGTGCAGGCATCTGATCCCAATGAGAGGGATCCTAAGCTTCCGATCCCCAGTAAATTAACTTCAAGCTAGTGATCCCAAAAGGAGAGATTTTTATGAGTCTACCTGTTCCGAAAAGGTATCGTCCTGAATCTCTGATCTTAATAGGACGGGGATATTTTTGTGCGTGTTATGCCAATACGCTCGTAAGTAAAATTTTAGGGCCCCAATCAACTAGGGAATACTTTGATCCCATTGGGTTAGATTTTGAGTCCAATCTGATCCCGATGGGACATTTCTGAATTTCTGATCTTGATTGGAAATATATAGAGTCTCAAATGCCGATAGGAAGATATTTGGAGCCCAGTTTCCCCATTGGGAGATAATTGGAGTCTCAAATACCCATTGGGAGATATATGGAGTCTCAAATAGCCATTGGGAGATATTCGGAGTCTCAAATCCCCATTGGGAAATATATAGAGTCTCAAATCCCGATAGGAAGATATTTGGAGCCCAGTTTCCCCATTGGGAGATAATTGGAGTCTCAAATAGCCATTGGGAGATATATGGAGTCTCAAATAGCCATTGGGAGATATTCGGAGTCTCAAATCCCCATTGGGAGATAGTTGGAGTCTCAAATCCCCATTGGGAAATATTTAGAGTCTCAAATCCCTATAGGAAGATATTTGGAGCCCAGTTTCCCCATTGGGAGATAATTGGGGTCTCAAATACCCATTGGGAGATATAGGGTCTATGGAGTCTCAAATCCCCATTGGGAGATAGTTGGAGTCTCAAATCCCCATTGGGAAATATTTAGAGTCTCAAATCCCTATAGGAAGATATTTGGAGCCCAGTTTCCCCATTGGGAGATAATTAGGGTCTCAAATAGCCATTGGGAGATAATTAGGGTCTCAAATAGCCATTGGGAGATATATGGAGTCTCAAATACCCATTGGGAGATATATGGAGTCTCAAATACCCATTGGGAGATAGTTGGAGTCTCAAATCCCCATAGGGAGATATTAGGAGTCTCAAATTCCCATAGGAAGATATTTCACCTATCCGGCAGTTGAATTTTCATAGCCTTGACCACGGCAACCAGAGCTGAGCGCAGCTCAGCGGAGCCCAGCAGCGCCGAGTGCACCCTAGACTGCCAGGCCATCGCCCGCTCTGTCAGGCACTGCAGAGCCGCTCCGGGCACCAGCCTAACCGGCAACGGCTGCAGCACCAGCAGCAGGCTGAGCAGATTCTCCATCCGAGGCCGACGGCCCCGCTCGCAGGCCGGGCAGAGGTATTTGATCTCCCTTAAAGCCGCCCGCAGCGCCGAGCCGCCAGTGCCGAATGGCTTCAAATACTTGGGCAGCGGGGCGCAGCCGGCGTGCAGCCAGAGGCGGCAGAGCTCGCACTGCAGGAAGCACACGCTAGCTGGCAGCTGACGGCCGCAGTAGCAATCGCCGGCTGCGTCGTTGCGTCGCCTGGCGGCCAGGGCGGCCTGCAGCTCCCGGCTGGCCAGGTCGCGGTAGGCGGCCACCCGGTCCGCGTCGCTGCATTCGGCGGAGAATCGACGCGACGGGTCGTCGTCGCCTGCCGATTTTGAAGCGGAGCATCCCGAGCCGGCTGATGAAGCCGACGAGGATTGGGCAGATTTCTTGTGCTGCTGATGCTGCTGCTGCTGCTGCTGGTGCAGCGAGTGCCGCTCGGGCGGGCCGAATTGGAATGACTCGGCCGAGCGCGGGAGAAGCACCTGAGGAAAAGGGGGCGGTTAGCAACAGTGTCTTTGTTGGAGTGTTGCTGACAGACAGACAGACAGACAGACAGACAGACAGACAGAGACACAGACAGACTGACAGAAAGACAGACAGAAAGACAGACAGAAAGACAGACCGACAGACAGAAAGGCAGACAGACAGACAGACAGACAGACAGACAGACAGACAGACAGACAGACAGACAGACAGACTAACAGAAACACATACAGACAGACAGACAGACAGACAGACAGACAGACAGAGACACAGACAGACAGACAGAGAGACAGACAGACAGACAGACAGACAGACAGACAGACAGACAGACAGTCAGTCAGACAGACAGACAGACAGACAGACAGACAGACAGACAGGCAGACAGACAGACAGACGGACAGGCCGACAGACAGACTAACAGAAACACAGACAGACAGACAGACAGACAGACAGACAGACAGACAGACAGACAGACAGACAGACAGACAGACAGACAGACAGACAGATAGGCAGACAGACAGACAGACGGACAGGCCGACAGACAGACAGACCCGCATGCTCAAGCACTCACCTGCAGCAGGCTGTGCGGCGACTGTTTCTTCAAGAAGTTCCTGGAGGCCCGCTCCAGCCAGGCGTGCGCCTGTCCGATGAGCGCCTCAAGCTGCGCCAGCCGGTCCAGCCTGACGCCGAGATCGCGGCCGTCGGCGGCCAGCCGCTCTAGCTCTTCAAGGCTGGGCCGCTGCTCAACGTCTTTCAAATCGGCGGCCAGAGTGCCGGCGGCCCTGGCCTCCCAGTTGGCGACTTTGTCTAACAAATCGACAACTCGCTGCAGCGGCTCCAGTCGGACGGGAATCTCCTGGCCGGCCTCAACGAGGCGAGTCAATTCGGCGACGTCCGGCTGCGGCTGACGGTCGGGCTCGAGGCATTCGCGAATGGCCAGGCAGAGCCGGCTGGCCCGATGGTGCAGGCTGGTCAGCTTGGCCGACAAATCGACGAATTCGGCGTCGTCAGGCTCGTCGTCATTGTCGGCGGCTTCGTCCAGGAGGCGCTGAAGCTCGGCAAGGCTTGGCGGCGATGATTTTTTATCGGCGACGCCCAGAGCAATTCGAGCCGACGATTTCCAAGCTAGTCGGCGGCCCAAAATCGACAGCGCGCCGGCGTCGTCCATGGCAACCGGCAGGGAGTCGTCGGCCTCGGCTAGCAGGGCGGCGACAGAATCGGCGGTCACCAAAGCCGCCAGGGCATCGGCCGGCTTGCCCAGCAGGAGCTGACGAGCCCGACTGCGCCACGCGTCTAGTCGATCGCGCAGACGTTGGAATTCCTCAGCTTCGGCCAGACGGCAGGGCAATTCGGCTAGTTTGGCGGCCAGAGCGCCGAATGCGGCCTCGGTGATGCGGCCGGCGCCTGGCTCCGGCGGGCGGAGCAGCAGACGGAGGACGCCGGCGGCGCGGTCGGCCATGCGGAGGACGCCGCGTAGACGGCGAAGTCGGGCGCAGGACTGCGACACGCGCAGCTCGACGCCGTTCTGTTCGAGAGTTTCCAATGTCGATTTGTCCGGCAGCGAGGTCGAAGACACGCCAGTTGTCGACGGCGGCGTCAAAACGGCGTCAACTTGGCGACGCCATTCGTCGAGCTTGCGGCATCGGTCTGACACCGGCTGAGTCATGGCGAGCAGCTCGGAGCTGCTGTACCGATAGACCAGACTGTGACAGTCGGCTCTTTGTCGGCAGTCTTTGTTGGAGCAGAGCAGCTCGTCGGGATGGCGAGCGCACACCAGACGGCGGCGCTGGCAGCGGCACTGGACGCCGCAGATGTACAGCGTTGTGTTGCACACCGAGCACTGCCTGTCATCGTCTGGCAGCTTGTCGAATTCTTCGCGTCGGCTGTCGGTGATGCCGATTGAGGCGGCTGTTTCGTTGAGCTCGGCGAGGCGTTGCTGGAGCACCTGCGGGGGCAAGTTATTGAAGGGGCGATGGTTTACTGATGACTGATGGCCGGAAGGTCCTTTGGTTCGAGTCCCAGGGTTCTCATTGATGGTTCGGGAGGGTGGTTTTAGGGTGCTTTAAGGGCGATTCTCATGGATGGGTTAAGAGCGATTCTCATGGATGGGTTAGGGGCGATTGTCGTGGATGGGTTTAGGGCGATTCTACTGGATGGGTTTAGGGCGATTCTCATGGATGGGTTTAGAGCGATTCTCATGGATGGGTTTAGGGCGATTCTCATGGATGGGTTTAGGGCGATTCTCATGGATGGTTTTAGGTCGATTCTCATGGATGAGTTTAGGGCGATTCTCATGGATGGGTTTAGGGCGATTCTCATGGATGGGTTTAGGGCGATTCTCATGTGTGGCATTATGGCGATTCTCGTGTGTGGCATTATGGCGATTCTCGTGTGTGGGATTAGGGCGATTCTCATGTGTGGCATTATGGCGATTCTCGTGTGTGGGATTAGGGCGATTCTCGTGTGTGGGATTTAGGGCGATTCTCATGTGTGGGATTAGGGCGATTCTCTTATGTGTGGGATTAGGGCGATTCTCATGTGTGGGATTATGGCGATTCTCGTGTGTGGGATTAGGGCGATTCTCATGTGTGGGATAAGGGCGATTCTCATGTGTGGCATTAGGGCGATTCTCGTGTGTGGGATTAGGGCGATTCTCATGTGTGGGATTAGGGCGATTCTCGTGTGTGGGATTAGGGCGATTCTCATGTGTGGCATTAGGGCGATTCTCATGTGTGGGATTAGGGCGATTCTCGTGTGTGGGATTAGGGCGATTCTCATAGCGGCTTTAGGGCGATTCTCATGTGTAGGATTAGGGCGATTCTCATAGCGGCTTTAGGGCGATTCTCATAGCGGCTTTATGGCGATTCTCTTATGTGTGGGATTAGGGCGATTATCATAGCGGCTTTAAGGCAATTCAAGGTGTCTATCCCTATAGACTGACCGAATTTCGTATAAAAAAGTAAAGACTCACCTTGAGCTCCTCAAGCAGGTACTCAGCTTGGTCAGCGGTTAGCTGGTCAATCTCGTCGGCCATATTGCACACGAGCTCCTCGTGGCTGAACACGCAGGGCCGCCTAACTTCGATGTACTTTTCAACGCACTCCCGGCCCATAGGCAGCCAGCTAGGAGAACAGAAATTAACAGCCTCGGCAAAGTTGAAGCCCTGATTAAATCCGGCATGGTAGGCACGGGGAAATGTGATGACAAAATCGCCAGCCTCCTGATCCAACCGATAGACTGGCACGCCTTTGGCCACCAACTTCGCTGGATTCATAATTGTAGTAATGTGATGAAGCAGATCCGGCGATCGTTCAAACAACTCGCCAGCCTCCTCGCGCATCGCCGATTCTAGAGCCGGCGCGGAGGCGCTCGGCACGCCGTACCAAGTCTTGGGATCGCCCCAGTGCAGATAGTTGATAGAGTAGGACCAGTGATCCTCAATGTGCCAGCAGAAGGCTGAGAACAGCATGCCGACGTAGCACCAGGGTATCACCATGCCGTTGATGTCCTGCTGAAGGAATCTCAACAAGCCGGCGTCACCTAGCGGCAGGTTGTTCAAATTCCAGCAGTGCTGGGCGTAGGCGCGCCATTCAGCCGCCTGTTTAGCCGACAGTTTGTTGAACAGCGGGCTGGCCAGCAAGGAGCGCGTAGGGAAGCCGGTGCCGCAGACGCTGCTGTGAATGTCGGCGCCGTATTCAACTGAAACCGGCTCTGAAAGCGCCTGCAATAGGCGCCAAAATTCGGCTTCCACCTGGTCCAGGCTAGCCGGCGAATCCGTTGACAATAAAGTTTGAAAATAATCGCGCTTGAATTTGTCAGCCATGGCGCCGAACTCCGCCAGTGAGTACTCGGTGCGCGACTGTTCGAAACCGTATTCGGCTGGACGCGGCGCCGAGGCGATGGTCTCGGAGACGCACTTGGGACAGCGCCAATCGCCTGGTGGCACGTCTGGCAGCGGCGGATACAGGCAGAACGTGTGGTAGGGAGCTTCGCAGCCTTCGCAGATGAGGAGAACGGATTCCTGCAAGGTGGGTTGGATCAATCTATAGGGTTAATGGGATACAGATAAAAGAGCCTGTGGGACGCAGATAAGAGAGCCTGTGGGACGCAGATAAGAGAGCCTGTGGGACGCAGATAAGAGAGCTTGTGGGACACAGATAAGAGAGCCTGTGGGACACAGATAAGAGAGCCTGTGGGACGCAGATAAGAGAGCTTGTGGGACACAGATAAGAGAGCCTGTGGGACACAGATAAGAGAGCCTGTGGGACGCAGATAAGAGAGCCTGTGGGACACAGATAAGAGAGCCTGTGGGACACAGATAAGAGAGCCTGTGGGACACAGATAAGAGAGCCTGTGGGACACAGATAAGAGAGCCTGTGGGACACAGATAAGAGAGCCTGTGGGACACAGATAAGAGAGCCTGTGGGACACAGATAAGAGAGCCTGTGGGACACAGATAAGAGAGCCTGTGGGACAGATAAGAGAGCCTGTAGGACACAGATAAAAGAGCCTGTGGGACACAGATAAGAGAGCCTGTTGGACACAGATAAGAGAGCCTGTGGGACACAGATAAGAGAGCTTGTCGGACACAGATAAGAGAGGCTGTTGGACACAGATAAGAGAGCTTGTCGGACACAGATAAGAGAGGCTGTTGGACACAGATAAGAGAGCCTGTGGGACACAGAGGAGAGAGTGACAGCCATGGAGAAAAATGAGAATAGAAATGCAGAACAAAGAGGAAACGATAGAGGAAGCAAAGAAGACGAAGAAAATAAACCGATGCACCATAAGAAACATAGTTTAGAAAAAGCAGGACCAATAGACCAACCTGGTCGCCGCGACGGCACTCTCTGCAGAGCAGGCTATCCAACCATTCGGGGCATTCCTCGCCCTCGCCCCCGCCACCGCCGCTTCGCTTGGTTTTCTTTGTCGACGTAGCAACTGTCGCCGAGGGAGTTTGGGCTGCCTGAGTCAGCGGCGGCGGCGGCGGAGTTGGCGGCCTCTTAGTCGGGCTGGACCACAGCTGCAGTCGGCGGGCATCGTCTGCGGCTGCTGCGGCCTGACGAAGCGCTCGACCGCTGCGATGGTTGCGACCAGTCTCTGTGGCTGCAGGAAAAAAACAAACATTTTTTAACTACTTATAGTAGCGATCAAGGCTATTTTTGTTTTAATGACATTAATCATGTTAGGATTAAGTGCCTTGAGCAAGTTAAAAAAAACCGGTGGCCTTATAAGAGCTTTCGATTCAAGACTGCATGGCACTTAGGATTTAAGTTTTACCCTCAATAACTACTTAAGCAGCGGAAGCAAACAAACAGGCAAGCAAACAGCCATACCAGAAGCATTAGACACAGGAGCCGAAGCCTGCCGTTCCAGACTCTTGCCAACAGCGGGCTTAGCAACCTGACTGCCGCCAGACTTCAGCAGATCAAACGGTAGCAGAATTTTCTGATAGTGATATTTCAGCTGGCTAGCTAAGGACTTGCCAGGCTGTTTGTAACCCATCAGGCTGGCCACTTTGGGCCACAGCTTCGAGTTGGTGACTTGTTGATAGCCGCCAACCTGTTTGACGTCAGTGTAGAGCCGGTGCAGATCCAACTGACGCCTGTCAACATTGGGCACGCGGAGACGCACACCCTGCAGGTCCCAGAATTTAGCCAGCTGATCAAGGAAGTTCAGTTTGACGCGCGACTCAGCTTCCAGCTCGTTTAATCGTTGAACTCTGGGCCGGAAGCGAAATGTGCCAACATCGATGGCAAATGGCAGATTCCAGTCTTTTGGCGGGCGGATTTTGCAGATGCCAGTCTGCGTCACTATGGGCGCTATGGATTCCAGGTAGCCATAAAAGTCTTGAAATTCTTCCATAGTTGGCTCAAATATTGGAGCCAATGGTGGCGGCTTAAACACCTCAGAGATGGGGACAGATATGGAACTAGTTCCATTAGTGGTAGACAATTTTTCAGACTGCTCAAGTGCTGAGTCAACTGCTGTGCTCATGACTTACCAGAGTTATTCTTTAGAAAAGTGAAAAAAATTAGATTTTGTTTGTTTGTTTCAGTAAAAGGCTGAAATAATAAGGAAATAGTGATATGGAACAAACGAATTTAGCCATGTAAAAAAACTAATTTGTTTCAGAGAAGTTTTTATATTTAATTCAAAACTTAGAAGAGGGAAACTTATTTATAAAATATCAATGAGCATGCTATTAAAAATTAAAATATTTAATAATATCTTTTATATAATTAAATTAAATACTTCATAACTTTTATTGGGATATCTTACTACCAAGACTCTTGGTCCAAGAGAGAATTTTCTTGGCAAAGATCTTCTTAGCAAAATGGCATATTAGCTTATTTACCTTCTGAATTATTGGACTTTTGCATAACACATTTTGTAGCTTGCTAACCCTGCTCTGTTGATAAAATTTAATATATGAAGCATCAGAAAAAACTTGAAATGTCAACCTTTTGACTTACTTTTTAATATGGATTGAAAATATAGCAGTATATTTTAGTAAAACTAAATTCACTAAATTTTTTAATAAAATCCTAAAAATAACATCTAGGTAGAAAGTTTCAAGAAAAAATTTACACATGAAACTTGAAAGTTAAAGCATAATTTTTGTTTCTATTAAAAAGCATTCTAACTTTCACTGCCTTGTACCTTTGCCTCATACACATAATTTTACACATGCTTTAAAAAGCTTTTGCAACAAATTTTATTGAAATTAAGTTTCTACTTTTCAATTTTTAACATAGGCCTATACTTATCTGATATAAGCTAAACAGAAAAATACTTAGGTAGGTATATAATGATTTTTAACAAATCATTGAGATACTTTTTCGACTGAAAAATATAGAAAGAATAAAGGTAAAAAACACATAAAGGTTGGCATAAAAAATATTATCAATTTTATGTGACTACATTTGTGAAATTGAAAACGACCTTGGGCGTGAGGCTGTTCAGCTTGTCAGTTCGTCAGTTACCCTACTGAGATAAAAAAGATTTAATAAAACACAAGTCAAAGTTGCGCATCTACTTCGAAGAAAGGCAATTAGATGACGATTTTAACTAAATATACACTTTAAAGACGAAAATTTAGGACAAAAAAGAAGTTGTAACGATTAAGAAAATATTTTTTATAATAAAACTTTCTGACATTTCAAGGGCACACCAAAAGAAAATAAGCTACAAAGCATCCCTGTGGTTTGGCTCTAAAAGGTTTTATTAAGATTTATTTCAATTACTAGCTAATGTCAATATAAAGTATTAGCGTATACTCTTTTAAAATGCGCTATTAAGGAGACACTTGAGCCTCGAGGAAAGCCAGAAGTCACTCTCCTATAGATCTCGTTCGACAGCTTATTGAATCAAATAAAATACTTCCTGCTGCCTGATTGTTATTTAAATACTGAGTACTCAAGCAATGACGATGCAAAGACCGCAACTGATTTCATGCTAATTGACTCTTTGTCTCACGTTGAAAAGCATACAGTATGCCTGAAAGTACTTCATAAATTCCAATCCATTAAATCTCAATTATGAGCGTGTTTGGGGCACGCCCTTTTTTCGCTCGCGCCGCATAATTCCTCGACCATATTTCTTAATAAAGATACATGTATTCCCAAGTTGTAATATGATCTATGGGCCACACTATTTTCCTCTAATTTTGGGCAGTATGCCTTTCATAATCTCCGTTTCTATATGTAGACTCTTATCATAGGACCTAAGCCACCCACCACATCTATCCTGCTACCCCTGGGGCTGACCTCGAGAACGGGAATGGGAGTTTTCGATGTAGGCAATAATTAGATTGGCGCTCTGAGGCCGCGTCGGTAAAACGACAAAGCGGAAACCCAACAAATGCAAAATTTTTAAGTGTCTCTGCATCAAAAGATTTTAATTCAAGGCTAAACGACAAGATAAATCCGAGGATCTTTATATTATTGTTTTGCTCCACCGATGCTACGATAGGTGCACTATAGTAACCTATAGTAAACCTCATGTATTTTATAAAATACACTATTGCCTCTATAAGTTATAAATGCCCCAGTCGTTTCCCGGTGCAGTTCAAATTAATTATTATAGATGCACACGGCAAATTAACTAGAAGCAATACGAGCTACTACTATAAAATAGCCTTTCAGAAATTCACTCTCGATGAAATAATCTGATAAAGTTAAATTAAATAAATGAAGAATCGAAGATAACACTTTGAATAATATTCGCGCAAATAGCCTATGTGCAAAATTTAACTTACGTTTCATTGTCAACTTAATACAAGCGTCTACAGGTTAAACTATTCATAAACTGAAATGGACATGATGTAAACAGGACACACACACACAAATTTTTATAATTAATCGTGCGTTAATCAATATAAACTGGATCTTAATCGTTCAGAGCTTAAGTATGCTTCAAAAAACGAATTTAATTGATAAATATAAGCGCGGTCTACAGTTCCGAGCTTTTACCCTGATTACTAGCACTGGCGGTTGAGTGGAAGGCTTCGGCCAGTCGAACAAACTCTCGAATCTCCTTGGCCACTAGGTCAGGAAGCTGCAGGGCAGCGAAGTGGCCTCCTATGTCAAAGGCTACAAAGCGCAGCAGATTCGGATGGGTGACTCGTAAAAATCGTTCCGGTATTCGAACAATCTCGTGTGCAAATTCAACGACGCCATACGGCACCTGGGACGAGATTGAAGAAAAGGTGCTGGAGATAACTTCATTGCCAATAAAGTCTTCCTTGTAGAAGCGCATTGAAGAGGTGATGGAGCCAGTGGTCCAGTAGATCATCACATTCGTCAGCAGTTCGTCTAACGTGAAGGCGGCTTTCGGACCAACCAGATTGCCGTCCGTCGTGAACCGGTTCTGCATATCCGTAGCCACGCTGAACTTCTCAAGGATGTAGGCGGCCAGACCGATCGGAGAGTCCGACAGGGCGTGGCCCACAGAGTCGGGTCGCGTGGCCTGCAGGTGGAAGTAGCCAGATTCCCGAATGAGGCCTCCTATTTTAGCAAAGTAGGGATACATCTTATCGCAGTCGTCTTTGTCAAACAGCACTCCTGCTGGCAGCACCGAGCCCAACAACGTCTGCAGCAGAATCGACGGCTGCTGATACGACTGCATCGGCATGTTCGTGTGGAAGCCCAGCAGACGGTCAGGGAACTCAACCGCCATCACGTGACCGATGATGCTGCCCCAGTCGCCGCCGTGCAGGTAGTACTTACTGAAGCCCAGCCGGCCCATCAGCTTGTCCATCAACCGAGCAGCCGCGGCAGCGTTGAAGCCCCGCTTCTTCGGCGCCTCCGACCACGCGTAGCCCGGCAGCGACGCCGCCACCACCTCGAACGCGAAACTGTCAGAGTCTGGCGTCGTGAGAAGAGGCACCAGCTTGTAGAACTCCATCACTGAGCCTGGCCAGCCGTGGAGAAGCAGCAGCGGCGCCCGCTTCTTCGCACTCTTCGGCTTCACGTGCATAAAGTGAACTCGCAGACCCTCGATCCTCGTGAAGTAGTTCTCCAAGCTGTTGATCTTCTTCTCCCACTCGCGCCAGTCGTACTTCTCTACCCAGTAGGTCGCCACCTGCTGCATGAAGCGGCCATTGAAGCCGTAGTCGAAAGTCGAGTCCTCCAGCGGTTCCACAGACTTCCAATTGAAGGCGCGAATGCGGGACTTCAGATTGTTCAGCTCGGCGTCGCTCACCGACACTTTGAAGGCTTCCACAGCGTCACTGTCGGCGTCGCTGCCGCCGCTGCCCCAGTTGACGGTGGCTGGAAGGTCCGGCTTTGGCAGCACAGCCAGGCGATCCAGCACGCCTAGGCCAGCCAGCAGCAGCAGAGCCAGAAGGAGCGCAAAGCCAGCGCACAGTAGCAGTCTGACTATCTTGCCCATTCTAAAAATTTCTATGCCTAGACGAGAACCTGAATAGCAATTATCTAAGTAGATAGCTGAGACCATATTCACCAGTATATAGCAGGGTAGGACGAGTCTTCAAGCACAGTGTAACATTTCTAGCCCGGTATGACCGCCGCTATTTTCCTTCACTTTGATTCTTGACTGGACACGCACAAACAACCCCTCAAGTGTCATCAGTCGCAAAAAACATAATTTTAGGGGCTAGAAAGATGTGGGTTTGTGGGGCTGTTTGTCAGACGGAGCTAGCTGTACTTTGTGTTGTGTACAAACAGTGACGCGGCGTGGCGGCAGGTCGGTTACTTTCGACGCCTGCCATTTTGGGAAAGGTCGATCTAAAAACCCTGCCCAACTCAAAAAAACAAGCCCGACCTTTTTCCATTCTGCACTCAGTTGACCTTTTGCTTTTCTAACTGTTTTGGAAAATACTTAAATGTAAAACATGCTAAATCTGAAGAAAAATTTTAGACTCGATTGCGAGTTCCTTTGTACGAGTATCTGAATGACACTAACAAACATTGCATATGCTCGTTTACGAGCGTATCTGGTGGCACTTTATAGTGTGAATCTGCGCTTTAGTTAAACACTGACTTGTCAAAAAAATTCTGTGATATTATTCAGAATTTAAGACTACAATCTTGTATACTAACTCAGAAAGGAACAATTGTGTATTTGACGCTTAGGTGAGGCGCAATTAAGCATCTCTGTGACCAGTGATTCAAATTAGTTTCGTAGAAGGTGCTAAAGGTGACTATGATAACATGATTATGAGAGAGAAATACATTCTAAACATTCGATATTCTTTTTTCTAAACCAAAAATTTACAGTTTTTGATTTCTTAATTGAAGCGATCAAAGAGGTATATCTTGTTTTGTAAATACGTAAACTAACGTTTGGAAACTGTTAAGCTACAAAGAGCATATGCCCGTGAAAAAGTTCACTGCGGCAGCTGTGGATATTAAATAGGATAAAGCTAGAATAAAACTAATGTTTTAAATTAACTTTAATCTCTGTTCAGAACACACTGCCCGTTATAGCATGCACCGATGCTTAAGTTGCCGCAGGTCACTCCGTTGAATGCGCTAATCCTGGTGGAACACGAGCCCGTTGTTGAGGCCACTGCAGACAAGCTGGCGGCTGACGAAACGGAGGCGCGATGGCAACAAAGCATCCGGCACTGCATTGACTGCAAGAATGATGGACGTCAAGACTTAGAGCAACGAAGAAGCTTTAAAGAAGCCTTGAAAAGGTCTTTGTCAGCTTGTAACTGACCAAGAATGCATGAGTATTAATGGCCCCACAGTCTGTTCTTACCTTAAATGGTACACTGCTGATTGGCAGACGGCCACCAGTCACTAAATGACAGACCCTGTCCGAGTTCCAGCGGATTAATTGTCTAGTTACCGAGTTGATCAGTTTCACTTCGCTCCGACTTTCATTCCGGCTGTCACTGAGCCGACGACGCATGCAGATCGAGTGCTCTCTGCATAATAAAGTACAGTAAATTTTATGCACATAAAAGGTGATTTGGCCTACGACGACATATAATAATAACTTGCCTATGCAGAAGAAATGCAGAAGTAATAAAGTGCTAGTGGTTGAAAATCTACCCGAAGGAATTGGGGTAAATATTTACAGAGTAGATCGGGTATAGATAAGAGAGATGGGGATCAGAGGGGGTAGAGATTGGAGGAGATAGAGGTGAGAGGGATAGAGATCACAGGGGGTTAGAAAAAACATTGATGGTTGGCGCTATTGTACTTAAAACGATTTAAACCTTTCCTGTCGGACATTCTGGCTTTTCCCTAATTCGACAGACTAATTAACTGAGCATCTTCACCAGTTTATTTATTTTCCCACCATAAGTTCTTGGCTACTGTACGTTAACAACCACTAAATTAGTTGACGAGCTAGCTCTACCTAGCCTTCGATGTACAAGAGTCAACCACCGCACGCTACACGTATCTCGATGCCTAGCAGATCGCATTCTTACCCCATCGCCTCCACCTGTTGTCGCAGCTGCTTAGCCGAATCGGCCGCCCACCGGAAGGCGTCTGGCCAATCGGCGGCCAAGCGTCGGCTCATCATGACCCCGCCCGCGCCGCTCTGATGCCGCAGCCGCAGTCCGTGGCCAAGCTCGTGCGCCGCAGTGAACGCTATCCGAAACAGTCGCCGCCTGGGCACCAGCAGGAGGACGCAGTCGACGCCTGGCCAGCAGGCTCCGCCGCGGTAGGCGATACCGAGCGGCGCCCGGGATGACTCAGCGTTAGAAGGCAGTCCCGTCAGGAGGATCGCCAGGCCGTAGTCGGCCAGGTGCCGGTAGAAGCGTCTAGCGTCGGCGAAACGACAGAATTGACGAAGCGTGGCCCCGGCTAGAGTGTCCAGAGATTCGGGGGACTCACCGGTTGGCCGTCTGTGGAGGCGGGGCAGCCCGATCCGATGCTCCTTTGAATGGGACGGTGGCGTACAAATTGGCAATGGCTTTTCAGCACGTAAACTATGTCTTGATACAGTCTCATGATATCGATTTAGAAGTACAAGTTGCACTCACATCGGCTCGACTTATACGCTTAGGCGGATTGTCTGACATGGACAGTCGGAGTTGAACTTCTCGACTCAGAGACTTGTGAGCTAGGATAGTGTTTACCTGTAAGAAAATGGGTAAAAATACCTGGAGAATTTCATTTAGAAAAGAGTATTTTGTAAAACTGGGTCGCAATCTACTCATAGTAGCTAAGGCGACCAACTCAATTCAACAGTTTGTGACCTTGAGTTGATAAAATTCGGGTGGGTTTTAAGGCCTTAAGTCCGTCAGAGCTGTTTATGAGCATCTTCACATGGTCAAGTTAACTTGAGACTGCAGCCAATAACACAATAACGCACCTGCTGCACAAACGTTGCTAGGTAGCTCTCAGTTTCGGTTGTGTCACTAAAATACTGCGCCAATGTTGAATCGTACATAAGCTGCACTTTCATTTCGTAGGTGTAGTCTGAAATAAGTATAAATTGAACATATTTTGCCATTGATAATTGATATACAATCACAAGCCCTTGGTTTTAACCTGCGTCAAAATTGATTGGAAGGTTTATAGCCTTGACTACGAGTATCATAGAGATTAAATGACTCATTTGTCCACTCTAAGTTACCATGCGGTCAAGCTTACCGACTGCAGTCGCTGAAGGTACAGACGAGAAGGCTGCAAGCGAAAGCATAAAGCAGCCAGCAATGAATAGCATAAATCGCTCCATTCACTTTCAAATGTTTGCAAAATTCTGCTTCAACCTCTGGAAGAAGAAACACTGAGGTCACCAAGAAGAAATCTAAATCTGTAGGACGAATTCGGTTAGAAAAGCAAATTTATGCTGCGGATGAAGTCCAGCTGGACAGCTATGGATAAAGCAGTTCATTTGCAGTTTGCATGCACCCAAGCAATTTGTGTTCGATTCTGTGCATCGTATATGAGTGCGAACCTATGGGGGCCGTGAATAACTCCCCTACATCTAGCTGTGCCGCTTGTGCGCAGGTAGATGGTGATGGCAAGGCGCTGACTGCACGCTTTTCCAAGCGAAATTGATCCGCCTAACCCAAGTCCCAACCAGCACAGACCTCGACCATTTTACTAATTGCAGCAGCTGCTTGCATCCAGCTTACCAGCCGGTTCCAAACACTATCAATTTCTGTTTTGCATTGTTGGCCTTGTTCAATACCAGTTGGATCCGGCGAGAATGCAGAAGAAAAAAGGGTCCTTTTGACGTAGGAAACTGCCGTCAAACTGAACTCGCATCCTTCGTTAAAAATAATGAATCAAAGGGGGATTAAAGGCACGCCCCTGATTACAGGATCCTACGTGCCCCTCACTACACTGCCCTCTCTACATGCCCCTCACTACACTGCTCTCTCTCTCTACACCCCCTCACTACACTAACCACGATCTCTAATACACCACCTCGCATTGAACTCGCATTGAATGGGCTCATATGATACCACCTTAAAATCGTCAATTGAACGAGTCTTTATTTGTAACCTTAAATTTGCCTGTAATGCATTTTTTCAGATGTTTAAAAAACCTAAATTATAGATTTTAACAAAATTAGGATATTTTCTGCACAATTTGCTATTTTTATTGATTAAGACACAGTATGCCATTAGTATTTTTGTTGTGCCTTGAAGTACTGTAACGATATCGATTAGTAAAAGTGTACTTTCATTATGGCGTATTTGGAAGCGCTCAGATCCATTATTTTGGCTCCTCTTGGCCTTCAAAATTAATTAGTTGGAATTTTGTAATATTAGGAATAAGTCCTTTTGGGGGAATAGAGTGTATTTTTTCCGTTTTTTGCATAAAACAGCATCTGAGAACCAAATGCTTCAATTACTTTTTTAAGTTAATATTCGAGACCGTTTTTGATATAAAATTTATTACATAGATAACTAAGGTCTAACTCTGAGAGTTTTAGGCTCCTTCTCTACACCTTAACTGTCTAAGCTTCTGCAGCGTTTCCCTGCTCTGCATCTGTATTGCAGTTAGTTAGTTTGCTTAGTTAGTTAGTAGCAGTAGCATATTTGCTGTTGCTACTGTTTACAGAAACGATTTCGTACTGATTTCGGGTCTTGGGGTCTGGAACTGGGAAACAGAGGCTAGTTACTCCCTTTCCAGACTGCACAAAAGCTAGTTCGCGGGGTTGTTGACTGACTGTACATTAATTGGGAAAGGACGACAAGAGCGGGGCTTAAATTAAACGAAGGGCTCCACATCCAATATAATTGATTAAAGAATGTACATTCCGATTGATAAAACTATATAGTTTTTTAACACCATCGGGCCCAAAATAGTGGGGTGGTGGGTTTGGGGTAAGAAAAAGGCTGTATTATTAGGACTAGGAGGGGCAACTAACGCGGAGAAAATTGTATCGCCAGTCTGCACTCTAGTCTAACCAAACAAACAACATAGGCCTAGTAGAAAAGCCCTCAGGCCTCAACCTCAACCTCAACTGAATTCGCAACATTTCTGTGCGATTTTATTTTTATTCTTCTGACTACAATTTACTTTAATTCGCCACAAGAGAGCAGTGTAAGCTGCAAGCAGAACTAAACTAATAATGTGTAACGTACTCCGACTGCTACTGTGCGCTGGCTTTGCGCTCCTTCTGGCTCTGCTGCTGCTGGCTGGCCTAGGCGTGCTGGATCGCCTGGCTGTGCCGCCAAAGCCGGACCTTCCAGCCACCGTCAACTGGGGCAGCGGCGGCAGCGACGCCGACAGTGACGCTGTGGAAGCCTTCAAAGTGTCGGTGAGCGACGCCGAGCTGAACAATCTGAAGTCCCGCATTCGCGCCTTCAATTGGAAGTCTGTGGAACCGCTGGAGGACTCGACTTTCGACTACGGCTTCAATGGCCGCTTCATGCAGCAGGTGGCGACCTACTGGGTAGAGAAGTACGACTGGCGCGAGTGGGAGAAGAAGATCAACAGCTTGGAGAACTACTTCACGAGGATCGAGGGTCTGCGAGTTCACTTTATGCACGTGAAGCCGAAGAGTGCGAAGAAGCGGGCGCCGCTGCTGCTTCTCCACGGCTGGCCAGGCTCAGTGATGGAGTTCTACAAGCTGGTGCCTCTTCTCACGACGCCAGACTCTGACGGGCTCGCGTTCGAGGTGGTGGCGGCGTCGCTGCCGGGCTACGCGTGGTCGGAGGCGCCGAAGAAGCGGGGCTTCAACGCTGCCGCGGCTGCTCGGTTGATGGACAAGCTGATGGGCCGGCTGGGCTTCAGCAAGTACTACCTGCACGGCGGCGACTGGGGCAGCATCATCGGTCACGTGATGGCGGTTGAGTTCCCTGACCGTCTGCTGGGCTTCCACACGAACATGCCGATGCAGTCGTATCAGCAGCCGTCGATTCTGCTGCAGACGTTGTTGGGCTCGGTGCTGCCGGCAGGAGTGCTGTTTGACAAAGACGACTGTGATAAGATGTATCCCTACTTTGCTAAAATAGGAGGCCTCATTCGGGAATCTGGCTACTTCCACCTGCAGGCCACGCGACCCGACTCTGTGGGCCACGCCCTGTCGGACTCTCCGATCGGTCTGGCCGCCTACATCCTTGAGAAGTTCAGCGTGGCTACGGATATGCAGAACCGGTTCACGACGGACGGCAATCTGGTTGGTCCGAAAGCCGCCTTCACGTTAGACGAACTGCTGACGAATGTGATGATCTACTGGACCACTGGCTCCATCACCTCTTCAATGCGCTTCTACAAGGAAGACTTTATTGGCAATGAAGTTATCTCCAGCACCTTTTCTTCAATCCCGTCCCAGGTGCCCTACGGCGTGGCATCGTTTCCCTACGAGCTGATCTTCGTGCCCGAGCGTTTCATCCGCGTCACCCATCCGAATCTGCTGCGCTTCGTTGACTTCAATGACCGCGGCGGCCACTTTGCCGCCTTCCAGCTGCCCGACATTGTTGCCAAGGAGATCCGAGAGTTTGTGCGTTTGGCCGAGGCCTTTCACTCCAAGGCTGACAAGCTGGAGACGAAGACGGAACTGTGAATGGTTTTTGATCTGATTGTCTGATGCAAGACTTTAAAGGTGAAAGCCAAATTTTATGCTTGAAAGAAAAGTGCTCAACAACCTGTTATTGAAGTGTATTAAAAATAATTCTGTGACGAAAAATTAAATTTCCACTGTTTCGTTCACAATGTTACGTTGAAGAAATAACTTATTTATTAACTGCTTGACTTTTTAACAGGTCTGCAATAACACCATTGGTTACAGTATGTACCAAAAATCAATTTTTGTTTAAACTTGGGCCTTATCAGTCATTAGCAGGAGACGCTTATGCTTGAGGCCGTGGTTTCGATTGATTTTACTTTTAAGAAAATTCTCTAGTAGCCAGCTGGAGATGTACTATTAAAGCTAGTAGCGGTTGTCTTAAAATTGCAACAATTGCAGTCCGGTGGCCTCATTTGCACTAGCAAGAAAAAGTAGGTCATAAATAGGCCGACAAGCTGGAATAGGAATGCGGGATGGTTTAGTAAATTCACGTACCAATTAAAGTGTCATTGAAATGAATCAAGCTTAGGGATTGATAGCTTGCTCAGATTTCTGGAATGCAAGCCGCGATGTGTTTCCTCTTAAATCAACATCGCCTTAAAGGTAGAAAAATCTGGTATAATGCTATAGGAGATGGACTATATAACGCCGAAAATATGATCCCTAAATGGGCGATATAGCACCATGACCTTTTTTAATCCTTAATATATTTTCTAAGCTATGACATGCTGTACGCATAGATTTTTCAGGGATTTGACAATTCCGTGATATTCGATAGTGCTCAAGCGTTTAGCCTATACTCGTATTTGCCCATTTGCAATACCCAAGCTTGTATTTTTTGCTTACGTTCAGAACCAAAGATTTCTTGATTACAAATAGAGAAAATCCAGTTAGCCCGTTTTCTTCCGACGATAGCATGCTGATGAATTGAATGAGCTGAAAACATAATTATTTAATGTATTAGTTATAGCGATGAAGCAGTTCTAATTTATAGTCAATTTTTTAGTTCCTTGATTTACCTCATGGGACTCATGATTTACGTTCAATCGCTGAACCTTTTGCTTTGGTCTGTGCGTCTGAAAAGAATGAACGAATTTTATCCATATAAATTAGCAATAATATTATTTAGACTACTAATAATCTTATAGTAGTAGTAGTAGTAGTAGTAGTAGTAGTAGTAGTAGTAGTAGTAGTAGTAGTAGTAGTAGTAGTAGTAGTAGTAGTAGTAGTAGTAGTAGTAGTAGTAGTAGTAGTAGTAGTAGTAGTAGTAGTAGTAGTAGTAGTAGTAGTAGTAGTAGTAGTAGTAGTAGTAGTAGTAGTAGTAGTAGTAGTAGTAGTAGTAGTAGTAGTAGTAGTAGTAGTAGTGGTAGTAGCAGCAGTAGTAGTGGTAGTAGCAGTAGCAGTAGTAGTAGTAGTAATGGTAGTAGTAGCAGTAGTAGCAGTAGTAGCAGTAGTAGTAGTAGTAGCAGTAGTAGTAGCAGTAGTAGCAGTAGTAGTAGTAGTAGTAGTAGCAGTAGTAGTAGTAGTAGTAGTAGTAGTAGTAGTAGTAGTAGTAGTAGTAGTAGTAGTAGTAGTAGTAGTAGTAGTAGTAGTAGTAGTAGTAGTAGTAGTAGTAGTAGTAGTAGTAGTAGTAGTAGTAGTAGTAGTAGTAGTAGTAGTAGTAGTAGTAGTAGTAGTAGTAGTAGTAGTAGTAGTAGTAGTAGTAGTAGTAGTAGTAGTAGTAGTAGTAGTAGTAGTAGTAGTAGTAGTAGTAGTAGTAGTAGTAGTAGTAGTAGTAGTAGTAGTAGTAGTAGTAGTAGTAGTAGTAGTAGTAGTAGTAGTAGTAGTAGTAGTAGTAGTAGTAGTAGTAGTAGTAGTAGTAGTAGTAGTAGTAGTAGTAGTAGTAGTAGTAGTAGTAGTAGTAGTAGTAGTAGTAGTAGTAGTAGTAGTAGTAGTAGTAGTAGTAGTAGTAGTAGTAGTAGTAGTAGTAGTAGTAGTAGTATAGTAGTAGTAGTAGTAGTAGTAGTAGTAGTAGTAGTAGTAGTAGTAGTAGTAGTAGTAGTAGTAGTAGTAGTAGTAGTAGTAGTAGTAGTAGTAGTAGTAGTAGTAGTAGTAGTAGTAGTATCACAGGATCAGGCCAGTGCTGCTCGGGACCAGCTGCAGGTGACCTACGCCCAGCGGACCGAGGTCTTTATCGAAGAAGCAGTGAGCGAGATCCAACTAGCGACCGACAATTGCCGCCACACTGCTACCTGGCGAGCCATCAACCAGCTGACTGGTAGGAAGCCAAGGCCCAACGCAGTCCTCGGCGCGGACTCCATCCAGCACCGCAAGGCCCAGCTGGTCTTCCACTACTGCGATGTGCTCAATGCTCCTGCACCAACTGCTCCTCTGTTGCCCATCCCGAATTTCGCCCCTGCTAATTCTGATTCCTTCAACACTGGCCCTATTTCTTGTGCCGAAGTTGGCCGGGCCCTGAAGACCATGCGTGCTGATGCTGCATCTGGGGTTGACTCCATTCCCCCCAGAGTTCTGAAGCTGCCCGAGCTGACCCCAACGATCACTAAGCTGCTGAACAAGCACTGCAGTCTTGGAGGCGATTCTATAGATAGATAGATAGATAGATAGATAGATAGATAGATAGATAGATAGATAGATAGATAGATAGATAGATAGATAGATAGATAGATAGATAGATAGATAGATAGATAGATAGATAGATAGATAGATAGATAGATAGATAGATAGATAGATAGATAGATAGATAGATAGATAGATAGATAGATAGATAGATAGATAGATAGATAGATAGATAGATAGATAGATAGATAGATAGATAGATAGATAGATAGATAGATAGATAGATAGATAGATAGATAGATAGATAGATAGATAGATAGATAGATAGATAGATAGATAGATAGATAGATAGATAGATAGATAGATAGATAGATAGATAGATAGATAGATAGATAGATAGATAGATAGATAGATAGATAGATAGATAGATAGATAGATAGATAGATAGATAGATAGATAGATAGATAGATAGATAGATAGATAGATAGATAGATAGATAGATAGATAGATAGATAGATAGATAGATAGATAGATAGATAGATAGATAGATAGATAGA
Organism: Macrostomum cliftonense; assembly: GCA_950096795.1. Taxonomy (NCBI): domain Eukaryota; kingdom Metazoa; phylum Platyhelminthes; family Macrostomidae; genus Macrostomum; species Macrostomum cliftonense. The sequence continues at coordinate 708,685 of CATNEM010000263.1, read as the reverse complement.
TAGATAGATAGATAGATAGATAGATAGATAGATAGATAGATAGATAGATAGATAGATAGATAGATAGATAGATAGATAGATAGATAGATAGATAGATAGATAGATAGATAGATAGATAGATAGATAGATAGATAGATAGATATAGATAGATAGATAGATAGATAGATAGATAGATAGATAGATAGATAGATAGATAGATAGATAGATAGATAGATAGATAGATAGATAGATAGATAGATAGATAGATAGATAGATAGATAGATAGATAGATAGATAGATAGATAGATAGATAGATAGATAGATAGATAGATAGATAGATAGATAGATAGATAGATAGATAGATAGATAGATAGATAGATAGATAGATAGATAGATAGATAGATAGATAGATAGATAGATAGATAGATAGATAGATAGATAGATAGATAGATAGATAGATAGATAGATAGATAGATAGATAGATAGATAGATAGATAGATAGATAGATAGATAGATAGATAGATAGATAGATAGATAGATAGATAGATAGATAGATAGATAGATAGATAGATAGATAGATAGATAGATAGATAGATAGATAGATAGATAGATAGATAGATAGATAGATAGATAGATAGATAGATAGATAGATAGATAGATAGATAGATAGATAGATAGATAGATAGATAGATAGATAGATAGATAGATAGATAGATAGATAGATAGATAGATAGATAGATAGATAGATAGATAGATAGATAGATAGATAGATAGATAGATAGATAGATAGATAGATAGATAGATAGATAGATAGATAGATAGATAGATAGATAGACAGATAGATAGATAGATAGATAGATAGATAGATAGATAGATAGATAGATAGATAGATAGATAGATAGATAGATAGATAGATAGATAGATAGATAGATAGATAGATAGATAGATATAGATAGATAGATAGATAGATAGATAGATAGATAGATAGATAGATAGATATAGATAGATAGATAGATAGATAGATAGATAGATAGATAGATAGATAGATAGATAGATAGATAGATAGATAGATAGATAGATAGATAGATAGATAGATAGATAGATAGATAGATAGATAGATAGATAGATAGATAGATAGATAGATAGATAGATAGATAGATAGATAGATAGATAGATAGATAGATAGATAGATAGATAGATAGATAGATAGATAGATAGATAGATAGATAGATAGATAGATAGATAGATAGATAGATAGATAGATAGATAGATAGATAGATAGATAGATAGATAGATAGATAGATAGATAGATAGATAGATAGATAGATAGATAGATAGATAGATAGATAGATAGATAGATAGATAGATAGATAGATAGATAGATAGATAGATGGATAGATAGATAGATAGATAGATAGATAGATAGATAGATAGATCGATAGATAGATAGATAGATTGATAGTCCATTAAAAGTCGTGACGTGATGCTTTTAATTAATTTATTCATGTGGCAAAGTAAAGCCAGCACTCACAGGATATTAAATGCAGGCTGCTTAAAGCGGATATCAGCTGTCGGGTAAAAAATGCTAATTAAACATTTCTTGGCCCCTGACTAATAAACTGGTTAGCACGAAATTTCTCGTTTATAGCGAAATTCTGGGACAAGCGTTGGCCCATTGTAATGGACTCAATTGAGGGACGTCATTAGCCAATAGCATCCCAGGGTCTGTAACTATAGGCCTTCGATGCGCCTAAACTTGAGCTTTTCTCCAGTTAACGGCGCGACAGAAAACAAACAGGAACGCTGCAGAGACTTGCTCACCGGAAAGTTCAAACAAGGTACTTCTTAGATAGAAGCTTGATAAATTTACTTATATGGAAATGTTTAAGCAGTTCAGTTTTTGTTCGTTGTAAAAAATCGGTATTCTTAGGCAGAATCAAAATAAAATACAGAAATTTACATATACACGAGGTAACAACTATTAATTGAGCATAAAGCCAAAAAATCAAGGGCCTCAAACCGAGAAAATATCAATGAGATCGAGAGACTTTGTTCATTTCCAATAAGTAAATTATCAAAGTAAATCTCATTCTATAGTGCGTTACTGATGATGCTCTTATTGCTTAGCTGCTGAATTTAAAAATTAAATAATAATAATAAGCTTTATCCAAAAGCGTCGATTTTTTAATTTAAATCTGTTCACCTTTTCTCTCTGCTTATCATTAAGTTGAATATGAATCGCAGATTAGCAAAAAAGATGATTTTTGTGTAAAAGCTAATTGTCGAAATTTGAGCATATTTTTGGCAAGAACTTTGGGCAAGCCTCCTTGTGATCCTCGACTTTGTGTCACATCCCAAGAGTGGTCGAATTACGATCACATTCTAAAACATTATAAAACGCGATTATCCGCTTTTAGTTAGACCAAGCACACTTGGTCTAACTAAAAGCATATAATCGCGTTTTATAATGAAGCCTAAAATTGTCTTTGCGATTGTATCTGAAACTTATGAACTTTAATCCCTAAGCAAACGAATGTGTTAAGCTGGTTTCCTGCGTACTAAATATTATCTTTTAAGCTTATGGAGTTTATTGAAAAATGTCGTTAATAGTTACGTTCTGCAGCTATTCGTGAAATTTGAATTTGAAGCTTTCTAAGAACAGTTATGCAAAGACGGGACTGAATTAATGATGATTGATTAAGTCGTTAAGAATGAAATTTCCGAAAAGCTTATAAAGCTTTTTTCACTGCAAGGACTGCACCTAAATATAATCAGTCAGTATTCGCTATTCTTAAAAAATAAACTATTTTTTGCAGTATTCATAAATGCCGTCCGTGATAGACTATGTAAATTATTTTCAATGCCTTTTCTTTGCAAGATTTGCTATTTTGTTCTTGTTCTTTTCTGCAATTTTATAAAAAATCGTTTATTAGTTCCTTGGCACTGACTACTGTCATGCTGTTTCATTTTATTTTAGCTTTCAGAATTTTACTCTTCCTACTTGAAACATAATAAGTTGAATTGTCAATTACAATGGTAGGCCTATTGTTCATTTCCATTTTCTATTCCTATTGCTATTGCTATCCCTATTTCTATTTTCCATTTTATAGGCCTACTGGTCATTTTCCATTTCCATGGAAATTTTCCATTTCCATATTTTTTAGAAATGTATAAGAATAAACCTTTTTACTCTAATTTACTCAAATTTTGTGCATTTTTTTATTTTAAACTGTTATATGTATATTCTTAGATTGACTTATATTAAAAATAAGTATATTTCAATGGGACTAAGAGGACCAGGTTTTTATATAAATTGATACAATAATACTATACCATTGTCATTAGCAAAGTATTACTGTATTATAAATTTCTATAAACAAAAAAATTTTTGTACTATTTTAAAATCTAGTCTTTGTAGCCTCTGACAAATATTTTTACTGATTTAGTGATTGGAGTAATACTAATAGACAGATATTATTATTCTTGCTGTATTATTTTATTATATGATCCCCTCTATTGCACTGTTTAATTACAGGTATTTCAAATTAAAATATGAAATGTCTATTGTAGCACTGGACTAGCTTTCAAAAATTTGATTTTTTTGTTTTAATTTAGTAGTTTAGGTTAAAAATATAGATTTTTTATTATTAAGTAGAACCATATTACTTGCTATCGTAAATAAAGTTTATCATTTAGTTAACTTTTTTTGCAAATTTAGAATCTTGGATGCTTTGTCAGCTAAGCCTAAAGCTTTCTAAATGATAAACTAAACTTGAAAAACCAACTATGTATTCTAATTTTTAGTTACAATTTAAATACATATGCTACAATATAAAAGTAAAAATTTTCTAAACATTTATATTTTAGCTTTCTAAGCTAAATTTTATCTATAGTATTCGAATAAACATATGCAATAGCATTTTTGACCTATCAAACATATTATTATTAAGCAACTTAATGCAAAGTTGACTAATCTATACAACCTAACAAAGATCTAACAATAGTCATAGTATAATGATTAGAAAGAGAAAAAATGTTGCTACTAGCTTTTTGATTCAAATAAATGTTTTTTATCTCCATAGCCCTTTTTTTAAAACTACTCTATAAAATCTGTTTTAAAAGTTAGTCAAATATTATTATTAGAAAAACAACTTCTTAATTATTGTATGTTTTTATTTGAGAATCTGATAAATTTTGAAACATAATCATGTCATACTTTGTAAATGTCATCTTCCAGTGATCATGTCTGGTCATGTGCAGACAAGTCGCAGTGGGCACTCTTTGCCAGCTAGGTTTCTCAATTTCGCCTTAAATGGCAACCTTTTTAACTACTGGCCTCCTTGGACTACTGATTTCTGGTAGCTGTAGTAGTATATACCGCGACTCTTGGTTTTAATTTGTTCACTTTTTTGTAATCGCCAAGGTATTTAGCAAAGAAATTTGCTGCCTATTTGAAGAAGACGCATTGTGTCTTCGCCTACTAACAACATATTATTGTGGGTCTTCTGCTTTCGTAATTGCTGCTTCTGAAGTCTAATTTAATTGGTGGAAATTTATTGTAACAAAGCTTGCTAAAGGTGATGCCTGGTCGACACGATAAATCACGCTACTTAGCTGGTAAGTTTATAGAAATTGAAAAAACGGAAACATTTTGAATACGATTTTCGTTTGTCAAAGTTTTTCTTAATTCTGTGCCAACCAACCAGACGTAACCATCAGCCAGTTTGCCGATGCCAAAGAGCCCAGCGGCAGATTTGCGAAGCGGGCGTCAAACTGTCGGCACTCGGCGCTGTACCAGCAGGCCTCTGCCGACATCGACGACATCGACAATGACGACGGCGACGATTTAGACGATTTCGACGAATTCGACGATTTGGACGAATCCAGTCAGCTGGGTGGTCGCAAGCGACGACAATTGGCTGAGACAAAAACTTCTGCCAACGCCGGCACAGTTTATCCAGCTCTGCTGTGGCAACTGCTGAGCGACTACATCCACCCGGAGTCCGTGTCAACGTTTGCCCGCCTGTGCCGCGATGCCAGACGCGCCACTCGGCGTCGTTCATTCTGGCGCCGGCTCTACCTACGGTGGGCTTGGGGACCGGCGGCCGAGGCCGACAGCTCGGCGCCGCACGAGCTTCATAGAGCGTCGATTTTAGCCTGCCATCTGGGCGTCCGTCCGCGCGTCATTCGCGCCCTGCATCGTTGGTATTTCAACGGGTTGAAGTGCGGCTGGGAGTCCAGCTACAACTGGCCAGATTTTGTCAGCCAGAAGAAGCTGCGATTTTTGCGCTTCGCTGTGCTGGCGGAGCAGCGACGGCTGCTGCTGCTGTTCAGTCGCGGTCCGGCGCCTCCGCCGCCTAAGCCGCCGCCAGATAGTTGGGAGCTGGAAGCGGCCAATGAGGACGGGTCCAATGTCGACATGATCGACAGGCACCGCTGCCCTACGGAAGGCCAATGGCTTCTAGTAGCGGAGCTGGACGCCTGCGGTTTGTCGCCGCACTGCATTGAGGAGCTTCTGGCTCTGGACAGTCGGTGCGTTTTGATCGGACTGGACTGTCTGACTGGCGCTGTTGGCGGCGGCGGCGCTGTCGGCAAGCTGGCCGCATGCGGATTGTCGTCTAGCGGCCGCTGGTGCGAGCTGGTCTTCCGGCTGACGGCCCGCTGCGAGACCCGTTCGATTGGCTTCGCCTGCTCTGCGACGCCGCGGCTGCTGCCTTGGTGGCGACCCGGCTTTCTGCCCGCTCTGCGATCGGCTCAGTGTGATGGCGGCCCTGAGGCCAGCGACGAGCTGGCGGGCTGGTGATGGATTTAGAGTGACGCAACCGGAATTAAGGGATTAGGGAGTGAGTGACTCAACTGGAACTGAAGAATTAGGGAGTGAGTGACTCAACTGGAACTGAAGAATTAGGAAGTGAGTGACGCAACTGGAACTGAAGAATTAGGGAGTGAGTGACTCAACTGGAACTGAAGAATTAGGAAGTGAGTGACTCAACTGGAACTGAAGAATTAGGAAGTGAGTGACGCAACTGGAACTGAAGAATTAGGAAGTGAGTGACTCAACTGGAACTGAAGAATTAGGAAGTGAGTGACGCAACTGGAACTGAAGAATTAGGGAGTGAGTGACTCAACTGGAACTGAAGAATTAGGAAGTGAGTGACGCAACTGGAACTGAAGAATTAGGGAGTGAGTGACGCAACTGGAATCGAGGGTTTAGGGAGTGAGTGACGCAACTTAATTAGATTTCAGTTGCTAGAAAAGACATTTTTTGAAGCAAAGAGCAATGTAATTTCTTATTAGCACTCTAATATGCTATTTAAGCTGCTATTGTCTCTGCCTGTCTCTTTCTGTAGCTGCTCAAGTATGGTCTGTTAGGCCAACCCGATCCTAACAAACAATTTAAGCAAGTATATTTTCCTTCAATTAATTTTCACTCTCCAATTGACTTTTTTCTCTTGCGTTAAAATTCAATTTAACTTAATTAGCTATTGTCACGGTTGTATTAAAAATAAAATTTTTGACTTCAAAATTCTTTTGTGGTGGTTTTCTTTCAATAAGTGTCATTGAATTTTTATTTTTATCAGAAAGAAACAACGCTGAAGTTAGTTTTAGGATGTAAAATCTGTGCTCAGCTCAAGGATGTACGAGCGTAGAATCGGCGCTCAGTTCAAGGATGTAGAATCAGTGCCCAGTTGAGAAAGAAGTAGAAATGAGGCTAACTTTCAGGATGTAGAAGAAGCATGGAGGATGTAAAAGAAGCATGGAGGATGTAGAAGAAGCATGGAGGATGTAGAAGAAGCATGGAGGACGTAGAAGCATGCAGGATGTAGAATAACTATGCAGGATGTAGAAGAAGCATGCCGGATGTAGAAGAAGCATGCAGGATGTAGAATAACTATGCAGGATGTAGAAGAAGCATGCAGGATGTAGAAGAACTATGCAGGAATTAGAAGAAGCATGCCGGATGTAGAAGAAGCATGCAGGATGTAGAATAACTATGCAGGATGTAGAAGAAGCATGCAGGATGTAGAAGAAGCATGCAGGATGTAGAAGAACTATGCAGGATGTAGAAGAAGCATGCAGGATGTAGAAGAAGCATGCAGGATGTAGAATAACTATGCAGGATGTAGAAGAAGCATGCAGGATGTAGAAGAAGCATGCAGGATGTAGAAGAAGTATGCAGGATGTAGAATAACTATGCAGGATGTAGAAGAAGCATGCAGGATGTAGAAGAAGCATGCAGGATGTAGAAGAAGCATGCAGGATGTAGAAGAAGCATGCAGGATGTAGAAGAACTATGCAGGAATTAGAAGAAGCATGCAGGATGTAGAAGAAGCATGCAGGATGTAGAAGAAGCATGCAGGATGTAGAAGAAGTATGCAGGATGTAGAATAACTATGCAGGATGTAGAAGAAGCATGCAGGATGTAGAAGAAGCATGCAGGATGTAGAAGAAGCATGCAGGATGTAGAAGAAGCATGCAGGATGTAGAAGAAGCATGCAGGATGTAGAAGAAGCATGCAGGATGTAGAAGAACTATGCAGGAATTAGAAGAAGCATGCAGGATGTAGAAGAAGCATGCAGGATGTACAATAACTATGCAGGATGTAGAAGAAGCATGCAGGATGTAGAAGAAGCATGCAGGATGTAGAAGAAGCATGCAGGATGTAGAAGAAGCATGCAGGATGTAGAAGAAGCATGCAGTATGTAGAATCGGTGCTAAGCTTCATAGGCATGTATCAAATTAGTTGTGCATTGTTGCAGGCTTTCTTATTCTTCCCATCAACGACAAACCTGTTTCAGCCGCAGCACCGACAGTCAGAAGTCAAGCGTCAGTTGCGCATGTCAGCGGAGCAGCTGCGTCAAACGGCCGACTGCATGATGCTGACTGGCCGCCTGCCCGCCGCCTGCCTACTGTTGGATCGTCGCGTCCTCGACCGTCACGGCTTCCTTCGCTGGGCGGTGCTGGCGGCGCACGCGCAGGCCAGTTCGCAATCGGCGGCTTCGACAATTCAACCAACGCCGTTGATTGTCGACGACCTGCTGATGTCGGTCGGTTGCGATCCGACCGCGTCGGTGACTCGAAATTCGCCGCCCTTGCCGGCGTCGGTGCCGACAGAGCGAACTGACCGGAGCGCCTTGACAACCGCCGCCGCTTTGGGGATGCTGATCGTGGCGAGGCGCCTCATCCAAGCCGTCCAGCTGCTGCCGAGGCTCGAGGCGACATTTCGAATTAGTCAGTACCGGCTCGAGGAAGAGGAGGGCGGCAGTTTGGTTTACCGGTCCGAGCCGACCACTGTGGCGTCCTATGTTCTGCGGCTGCTGCACCAGGAGGCGCTGGCCTGGTGCGAGTGCAGGGCACTTTTAGAGTGCCTGGCGGACAGGTTGGTACTGCAGCCATGCGTCAATTGATGGGACTTTGTATTTAGCTGCCGTAACTTCTTCGTGGTTACTAGGGGCTACCGTTTCCATGGCAACCGCGTGCCAGACGCCGGGCCGTTGCGCTGCCTTCACAGTCTGCATCATCGCCGACTTGACGACTCGCGTCCGGGTCTGGCCGAGTCCCGCATTGGCCTGGTCCGCCGCCTGCTAGCCTGGTTGCTTAGCAACGGCTGGGACTGTCGAGCCGCTAGACTAGCCGGCCTGCAGGACTGTCGGCATAGCGACGAGCTTCGTCGACTGCATGTCGCCCTGTCGTCGTCGGGCATCCGACTAGATGGCTGCGGCACTTGCGAAACCGGCGGCGGCGGCGGTCGAGTGGCCAGTCTGACCGATCTCTGCTCGGCTGTCGTGCGCCGACGTCTTCAAACTGTTGCCGACGTGCCGCCGCCGCTTGGCTGTCGCTACGAAACGGCAGTTCGCAGTTTGCCGCTGCCTAAGGCGCTGCAGGAGCGGTAAGAGATTTTTGTTTATCTACTAAATTATTATTGGTATTTCATATATTGTTTGGTTTACTCATTTCAGTTGTCTCCATGGCAACTGCCCGCTACCTGAGGACGAGAATCAAGCTAGCCAATTATGCGAATAAGAAAGTACACACTTTCTTTCCTTGATGCAAAGCTTTCACAGACACTTTTTCTTGCATTTATGTGTGATATTATTTCGTAATTTTAACTGTAACTTATTCAAACTGACTCTAAAAGAGAACGTTAATAAATTGATAAATCTAAAGCATTTTCAAGTGTTTTGCACTTTTACTCAGTGTTTTTCTAGAAAATTAATTTTCAAGTTCAGTTTTAGTTTCTGCTAAACCCTTTAGGCTGCAGGGTCACCACCCTGCCCACATCCTCAGACTGCAGGGTCACCACCCTGCCCACATCCTCAGACTGCAGGGTCACCACTCTGCCCACATCCTCAGGCTGCAGGGTCACCACCCTGCCCAAATCCTCAGACTGCAGGGTCACCACCCTGCCCACATCCTCAGACTGCAGGGTCACCACCCTACCCAGATCCTCTGGTTGCAGAGTCACCACCCTGCCCACATCCTCTGGTTGCAGAGTCACCACCCTACCCAGATCCTCTGGTTGCAGAGTCCCCACCCTGCCCACATCCTCTGGTTGCAGAGTCACCACCCTGCCCACATCCTCTGGTTGCAGAGTCACCACCCTACCCAGATCCTCAGACTGCAGGGTCACCACCCTGCCCACATCCTCTGGTTGCAGAGTCACCACCCTGCCCACATCCTCAGGCTGCAGGGTCACCACCCTGCCCACATCCTCAGGCTGCAGGGTCACCACCCTGCCCACATCCTCAGACTGCAGGGTCACCACCCTGCCCACATCCTCTGGTTGCAGAGTCACCACCCTACCCAGATCCTCAGACTGCAGGGTCACCACCCTGCCCACATCCTCTGGTTGCAGAGTCACCACCCTACCCAGATCCTCAGACTGCAGGGTCACCACCCTACCCAGATCCTCAGACTGCAGGGTCACCACCCTACCCAGATCCTCAGACTGCAGGGTCACCACCCTACCCAGATCCTCAGGTTGCAGGGTCACCACCCTACCCAGATCCTCAGACTGCAGGGTCACCACCCTGCCCACATCCTCAGGCTGCAGGGTCACCACCCTACCCACATCCTCAGACTGCAGGGTCACCACCCTGCCCACATCCTCAGACTGCAGGGTCACCACCCTGCCCACATCCTCAGACTGCAGGGTCACCACCCTGCCCACATCCTCTGGTTGCAGAGTCACCACCCTACCCAGATCCTCAGACTGCAGGGTCACCACCCTGCCCACATCCTCTGGTTGCAGAGTCACCACCCTACCCAGATCCTCAGACTGCAGGGTCACCACCCTACCCAGATCCTCAGGTTGCAGGGTCACCACCCTACCCAGATCCTCAGACTGCAGGGTCACCACCCTGCCCACATCCTCAGGCTGCAGGGTCACCACCCTACCCACATCCTCAGACTGCAGGGTCACCACCCTGCCCACATCCTCAGACTGCAGGGTCACCACCCTGCCCACATCCTCAGACTGCAGGGTCACCACCCTGCCCACATCCTCTGGTTGCAGAGTCACCACCCTGCCCAGATCCTCAGACTGCAGGGTCACCACCCTACCCAGATCCTCAGACTGCAGGGTCACCACCCTGCCCACATCCTCAGGCTGCAGGGTCACCACCCTACCCACATCCTCAGACTGCAGGGTCACCACCCTGCCCACATCCTCAGACTGCAGGGTCACCACCCTGCCCACATCCTCAGACTGCAGGGTCACCACCCTACCCAGATCCTCAGACTGCAGGGTCACCACCCTACCCAGATCCTCAGGTTGCAGGGTCACCACCCTACCCAGATCCTCAGGCTGTTAAGCCACTAGCTTGGTAAGATCCCCACAATCTCCTTTTTTATTTCAGTTCGCACCAACGTTGATTTTGTCCGCGTCAGTTGCAACTTCTCCAGTTCCTCTTCTTGCAACTCCAAGCTCGTTAGATGGAGCGCTCCGGCTCCGAGGATGAGCAGGAGGCAGATGAGTTTGTCATTGTTGAAGCGGAGGCTATTGATAGTTGCGAACTTCTTAGCGGCAGTGACAGCGCCTTGGACTCTAGCAATGATGAAGACTATGAGCTGAGGTAGAATATTTTTGTAAGGTTTTACTCTCTGTTTCGTTTACTCCGAAATCTAGCAAAACACTTTAACTTTTATAGAATGGCAAAGCTTCAGTCAGAGAATCTCCATCTTAAGCGTCAGCTGGCCAAAAAAG
>CATNEM010000263.1:670000-695000 GCA_950096795.1 Macrostomum cliftonense | reverse complement strand
TCTGCATCGTGCAGTCTCTTCTATTAGGTCTGCTGTTGTTGGCTGGTCTCGGCGCTGGCCAGGGGGAGAGGCGGCGAGTCTAGCGGAAAATAAGCGTTGCCGCACTAGGGGGTTAGGTTGGTCGTCAGGCCGCCTGGTTGCAGACAAGAGACGGGCCAAACCTAGAGTGTCTAATCAGTATCAAACTCGACCTTTTGTCAGAGTCCCGACTGCACCGACAATGTCGGCCGCGGCAGAATTGTCCACAGCCCGCAGCGGCGAAATCGGCGTCCAGACTGAGCCGCCTAAAGTTGACGCCGGCATCCAGGCTGGCCCGTCTGATTTGGCGCCCGAGCCAGCTGTAGCGCCGCCAGCAGCCGTGGAGGCGCCTCCTCCAGCTGAAGCATCGCGTCCGGCCACCACAGCCTCTAAACGGCCGGCAACAAATGCCTCGCGAAGGCCGTCGACGCAAAGTCGAAGCAAGCCGGCCACGGCGGCTTCCAACAGTAGGCCGACACCGCCGCCGCCGGCGCGTATGCAGCAGACGACCGCGCAGGTTAGACACTTTAGCTAATAATTTTTTGTCATTTTTACGTACTCTGAAGGGTTTCAAAGACGATGGGCTTGGTGACTTGCCGTCAGAGGAAAGAGTACATTCTCCGAGTGTGCCCTTGCTGCACACTCGAAGGCCTAACGAATAAGTGAACATCAATCAGGATAGACCAATTAATAAGCGTTAAAGCAAAGTCTGTTCATGTAATGAGAATCAATAAGGGGTAGAAGGAGAAATTAAGAAGCGTACACACGAGGTGTGGCCGTGCAATGAGCATCAATTAGGGTAGAGGGAGAAATGAATCAGCGTACGCACGAGGTCGTCGTACTGTGCAATGAGCATCAATAGGGGTAGAAGGAGAAATGAATCATCGTACACCCGAGTTCTGGCCGTGCAATGAGCATCAATTAGGGTAGAGGGAGAAATGAATCAGCGTACGCACGAGGTCGTCGTACTGTGCAATGAGCATCAATAGGGGTAGAAGGAGAAATGAATCATCGTACACCCGAGTTCTGGCCGTGCAATGAGCATCAATTAGGGTAGAGGGAGAAATGAATCAGCGTACACACGAGGTCTAGCCGTGCAATGAGCATCAATTAGGGTAGAGGGAGAAATGAATCATCGTACACCCGAGGTCTGGCTGTGCAATGAGCATCAATTAGGGTAGAGGGAGAAATGAATCAGCGTACACCCGAGTTCTGGCCGTGCAATGAGCATCAATTAGGGTAGAGGGAGAAATGAATCAGCGTACACACGAGGTCTTAGCCGTGCAATGAGCATCAATTAGGGTAGAGGGAGAAATGAATCATCGTACACCCGAGGTCTGGCTGTGCAATGAGCATCAATTAGGGTAGAGGGAGAAATGAATCAGCGTACACCCGAGTTCTGGCCGTGCAATGAGCATCAATTAGGGTAGAGGGAGAAATGAATCAGCGTACACCCGAGTTCTGGCCGTGCAATGAGCATCAATTAGGGTAGAGGGAGAAATGAATCAGCGTACACCCGAGGTCTGGCCGAACAGTGAGCATTAATTAGGGTAGAGGGAGAAATGAATCAGCCTACACACGAGGTCTGGCCGAACAGTGAGCATTAATTAGGGTAGAGGGAGAAATGAATCAGCCTACACACGAGGTCTTGCCGAACAGTGAGCATTAATTAGGATAGAGGGAGAAATGGATCAGTGTACACCCGAGTTCTGGCTGCGCAATGAACATTAATTAGAGGGGTAGAGGGATAAATGAATCAGCGTACACGCAAGGCCTAGCCAATCGCCTAGCAAGTAAAATTACGCTAAATCCATAACTTTGAGTTCAAATCTTGAAAAATTTTCGCCCCGTACTGAATCCCCATCAGCGCTCGGCCCCATCGACGGCTCGCGAGCCGGCCGGCCAGCCTGGCATTTTATTCGTCGACAACAATCGCGCCTGGCGCCAATTCCAAGAATCCTCGCCCCAGCAGCGCCAGCAAGGCGGCGCCGAGTGCACCCCGATGGTGTACAGCTACAATCCGGATCCGAGGCTACGCTCCTGGCAGAGTCTGGAACACGCCAGGCTGCACCAGCTGGGCCTGAGCAGCAAGCTCAGCAGGCGCTACAATGTGCAGCGCTCGCGCCAATTCGTCCCAGTCGGCCTGCACATGCGCGCTCAGCCGGCCCAGCAGCTGCGCGCCGCCTTCCTGCCGCCACTGGCCGAAGAGTTCAACGAAGTCATCAGGAAGAAAAACGATGTGGCTCCGTTTCTCACCTATCAGAAGCCGACCTGCGGCTATTTCTTCTCCCGGGAGACGGACAATAGAAAGATTAAGCACGGCTTGGCGCCAGCTGATCTGCCTCGCTGGGGCGTCGATCTGCCGCAGTGAATCGGCAACAACCAACAATTTTTTTTCATTCGTATCAACTAATTATAGTTGCGATTTTTCTAGCTTTCTACTGAGCTCACTAACTCTAGTAGGCTGTTGCGCTCATGTTTCTTATTGCGTATTTTAAATGCTCGTAGATGAAGCGATGGAAAAATTATTTTTTTAGGTTTTTTTTGACGCTGAAGGAAATTCTTAGACACTATTATTTGTTTGAATATTTGCTCACCGCTTGCGCTATTTTTCCGCTTTCAACAATTTTTTTCGGCGTAGATTGTTAGATTTTTCCTTTTATTATTATTTTTTTGCTAATGCTGCTTCTTGATCTAAAAATCGAGTCGTCTTTGATAAAAACAGACAATTATTTGAAAGAGAAATATTTCTAAAGCGACAAACTTTATTAGATAATTTAAAATATTGTACTTTATTTACAAAGTCTAAGTATAGACGAAGCTTCACAATCGGAAACGAAAAAAAGGCCGAAACGTCTTGGATTCGAAACTTGCATGGCGAGCATCCGTTCTCAGCCAACCAGCTGCTAAGGGGAACAAAAATCATCCAGTGATAACAACCACTCCTTCTTCATAAATAAAAAAATGGCTTCACCAACGTTAACTTTTGTCCTGAAGGTGAATTTGTGCCGTGAATTTTTCGACAGTGATTTAGCAATTTTGCCAATTCGGATCCGTTTGTAGTTCTGCTGCAGTTATGGACACGAAAGAATTGTCTGAGGCTCAGCTTTCAGGTGCCAGTTTTCCGTCACACTTGATTATTTTGTGCGTTGTTTTTCTACTCCGCTCGTTTCCTCCCGCCCCATTTAATCCCAACTGGAATGACGTTGCAGCTGAAACACTTCAATTCTTAATTTTGCTGTGCTTCCTTTTCTTTTTCCACCCTCTTCCACCGATTCCACTCCTCTTCCGCCCCTCTTCCGCCCCTCTTCCACCGATTCCACTCCTCTTCCGCCCCTCTTCCACCGATTCCACTCCTCTTCCGCCCCTCTTCCACCCCTTCCGCTCCTCTTCCACCCCTCTTACACCCTTCCGCCCTCTTCCATCCCTTCCGCCCCTTTACCGGTTCCGAAACACTTCCATCCTTAATTTTGCTGTGCTGTTTCCACCCTCTTCCACCCATTCCGCTCCTCTTACGCCCCTCTTCCATCCCTTCCGCCCCTCTTCCATCCCTTCCGCCCCTTTACCGGTGCCGAAACACTTCCATCCTTAATTTTGCTGTGCTGTTTCCACCCTCTTCCACCCATTCCGCTCCTCTTACGCCCCTCTTCCATCCCTTCCGCCCCTCTTCCATCCCTTCCGCCCCTTTTCCATCCCTTCCGCCCCTCTTCCATCCCTTCCACCCCTTTTCCGCCCCTCTTCCATCCCTTCCACTCCTCTTCTATCCCTTCCACCCCTCTTCTATCCCTTCCGCCCCTTTTCCATCCCTTCCACCCTCTTCCACCCATTCCGCTCCTCTTACGCCCCTCTTCCATCCCTTCCGCCCCTCTTCCATCCCTTCCGCCCCTTTTCCATCCCTTCCGCCCCTCTTCCATCCCTTCCACCCCTTTTCCGCCCCTCTTCCATCCCTTCCACTCCTCTTCTATCCCTTCCACCCCTCTTCTATCCCTTCCGCCCCTTTTCCATCCCTTCCGCCCCTCTTCCATCCCTTCCACCCCTTTTCCGCCCCTCTTCCATCCCTTCCACTCCTCTTCTATCCCTTCCACCCCTCTTCTATCCCTTCCGCCCCTTTTCCATCCCTTCCACCCTCTTCCACCCATTCCGCTCCTCTTACGCCCCTCTTCCATCCCTTCCGCCCCTCTTCCATCCCTTCCGCCCCTTTTCCATCCCTTCCGCCCCTCTTCCATCCCTTCCACCCCTTTTCCGCCCCTCTTCCATCCCTTCCACTCCTCTTCTATCCCTTCCACCCCTCTTCTATCCCTTCCGCCCCTTTTCCATCCCTTCCGCCCTTCTTCCGCCCTTCTTCCCCTCCTACTGCCCTCTTCCGCTCCTCTTTTGTCCGCTTCCGCCCCTCCTTCCGCCAATATTCAACCACCCGATATCCCACCAATCCCTGAAAAACTTCCAAACCAATCCCAGAGATTCGCGAAGCGTTCGCCCTATTCGACAAAAACAGCGATGGCCTGATCAGCTCCGAGGAGCTCGCCGAGGCGATGCGCGCACTCGGCCAGCGTCCGCGGCCAGCCGAGCTGCAGGCGATGCTGCGCCAGGTGGACGAGGACGGCGAGTGGACTGGACTCTGCGCTTTGGTGTTAAATGCAAGGGAGGATGTAGCCTAGTGGCTAGGGCGCCTGCCTCATGACTGGAAGGTCGTGGGTTCGAGTCCCGGCCCTAGGAGACAATTTGTGCTTTTGAGCAGGGCACTTAATCCCGCATTGCTTCAGTCCACCCAGCTGAGATTGGGTAGCAGCTTGAGCTGGGTAAATTTAGTGTGTGTGTTGCGGCCCCTCCAGCCCGTCAGGCTGAAAGCTGTACGTAGATGAGCAGCACTCGCCGCGCCGCGCAACTAGCTGCGGCTGTGCCGTGGGCTGTACTGATCGAAAGGTCGGGTGTCTAAATTTTTTTTATTTAAGGGAGGATAGGATAGATTGGGGATCAGGGAGGGGGTCAAGGGAAGAAAATGGAGACATAAACCAACTCATAAAGAGGAAGACTGAAACGAATAAAAAAAATAAGTGACAGCCAGAAAGATCAGGGTGACAAGAAAAAATACGAATGACAAGTAGAATGAGAAGAAACTGGCACAAATCACCCGTTTGATTTATTTTCTCAGCATGTGTCAATGAAAGCAATATATTGTTTTAAACACAATGAAAACATTGGGCTCTTTGATGAGTCCTTGAAGTGTGCTCAGACACAGAACAGTTATTCAAATGAACGAAATATTTTCTCTATAACAATTTGGTAACGCTTGCTTTAGTGGAGAAATTCACACTTCACACAACTCATCAGAGGCGCGGTGAGGTGGCGCAATTGATGCAAAATCAGCTAGAGTGCCAAGATCGCAGATTAGGCAGATAAAAAAATATGAAGTTTTAAATAGCCCATTGTCACTCCCCGGAAAATTTGCGATCGAAATGGTGAAAGTTTGGTGAAAATTGATTGATCCGTTTGGCCTGTGCAGTGTCATTTACATCCATACTTACAACTGAGCTTTATTATACGAGACACCTCATTAACGATTGAAAAGAAAGAAACTACGAGAAGGAAAAGAAAGATTTACAATTAGAAAGAAATATTGAAAATTGACAATAAATGGTTGGGGGAAATGACGATTGACTATATCAGAAAGAGAATATTGCTATAACAATGGTGCTTGTTATTGGACAAAATCAGACAATTGGAAAGAAGGAAACAATGTTTCCGAAATAAAATGACCATAGTACTAATCATATCACTCGAAGTTGTGCAGCTATACTACCAGTACCAGTAGAAGACAGGCTCTATTCTATCTGATCTATCGATAGTCGTTTAAGCCAACTCGATAATTCTCATCCTCAAAAGTAGCTAACTACCTCTCTCCTCGAGTAAGAGAGAGTCTGCCTTACACTGCTCCCATGGTTAGAATGGACACTTATTTAGAGAGAGGCCCCTCAGCTCGAAGAATGTCAAACTGAAGATCAGGACTGACTGACCCGGCCGTGTTAAGCAAATTGTTTGATGCATCGACCAGGGGAATTTCGGCTTCGAGACACTTCTCTCTCCAACACCTATAGCCTGCCCCTCTATCCCCACATCTCATCCAATAATTGCAGGCGACGGAACCATCGACTTTGACGAATTCGTCAAGATGATGTCGCAACGGATGCTGACCGATGAAAATCGAAAAACGAAAAAATTTGCTCGCATGCGGCGGGCCTTCGCTGTGAGTTCGTGTATTCGGCATATAGGAAAGGAAATCTAAAAATTTATCAAGGTTTTTAAAGTTATATTCAAGCGTACCTACTATCAGTAGGGTAAACAGACTTTTAGAAAAAAACCATTCTTGTAAAAAATGTCGCATCAGGTGTTTGACAGCAACGGGGACGGTTTGATTGACCGCAACGAGCTGAAGCGTCTCACTGATCGGTTCTTTGATGTTGCCGACTGGCTCACCGAAGCGGAGGTGGAAGAGATGGTGCAGGTTGCCGACACTAACGGCGATGGATTTGTGGATTTTGATGGTATCTATCTATGTATCTATCTATCTATATCTATCTATCTATCTATCTATCTTTCCAACAGATCTAACAGATTCCGACTCCCCCCATCCACACAAATTGCAGAATTTGTTGCTATCCTGTCATCCAGGGCCAACTCCGACGCCTCTGACGTAGCAGAGGATAATATCAACCCTGTCCCCTTCAAGACTGACAGGAGCTGACTGGCAACTTTGTGTTCTCTTCAAGCCAGCTGGTTTATCTAGCTTCTGAAAGCCATCTCTCTGTGTGAGGCATCAAGCTGCTCTACGAGACTGATAGCCAGTGAGATACTGAGCAACTGTTGAACTGAATTTGTCAGTCAAGTCACAATCACCCTAGATGAAGCACTTTTCAATTGCTTTCCCATTGACTGACTGTCAGTTGATTGAATTTAGAATTAAAAATCGGGAAACAAATCTGCCTTGGTGCCCAAGTGAATCAAATTATTCCAAGCTGCCAAGCTGCAGTGACGAACGGGTCCAGTTGGAATCTGATGGACCCGGAGGTCCCTAGTCATAGCCGACAGTTTTCCGGGGGTCATCTCTTTTGTTAGGGAATGGCATGCAGACTTTCAATTGACTTTCCCAAAAAGGGGATAAAAATAGGAGATCGAGGACGGCATTCACGCAATGGATCGATATTTCAGCTGGGGGCCCGGATCAGCCAACTCCGCTCTGCTTAATGCGCGCCACAGGCAAATGTTTTTTCCTCTGTTGCAGTTTGTGCACGCAAAAGCGCACTTAATTAATGAATATGCTCGTACATAGTCCGGAATTCTCATCCGAGTCGGGGGAAAACGGAGCCTCCATCAATATCATCTCCCTGTGTTGTCAGTGTGGTTTTGCTATGCGCTTCCTTCAGTCCTTCTACTCCCAGTTACTGACGTCATGGAGCTGGGAAACAGGCTAGCATTGTCCCTTGTGTTCAGCCTGTCTGCCCTTTACTCTGCCCTTCACTCCGTCCTTCACTCTGTCCTCCCTTCATTCTACCCTTCGCTCTGTCCTGCCTTCAGTCTATCCTGCTTTCACTTTGTCCTCCCTTCACTCTGACCTGCCTTCACTCCGTCCTTCACTCTGTCCTCCCTTCACTCTGTCCTTCACTCTGTCCTTCACTCTGTTCTTCACTCTGTCCTCCCTTCACTCTGTCCTTCACTCTGTCCTTCACTCTGTCCTTCACTCTGTCCTCCCTTCACTCTGTCCTCCCTTCACTCTGTCCTCCCTTCACTCTGTCCTCCCTTCACTCTGTCCTCCCTTCACTCTGTCCTCCCTTCACTCTGCCCTACCTTCACTCTAATCTTCACTCTGGTTCTCAATTAGTATGTTGCATAAAATTACCCTAGTATAATCCCTCTCTGGAGCCACTGATCACTCCACCTAATTTGTCCAACAGCCTAAAAAGCCCAACAGCTGGTCTGAAAGAGTTTCTGTGTCTCAACTGGTTAAACTAACTGTAAAAGTATCTATTGATTTTGTGTCCTGAAATTGATCCTTTACTTAATCCAGTCCACTCGTAAAATACAATTTACATTTTTTATTGCTATGCTTAAAAAAATTTTACACCCCCGTGTTTTAATGCGTGCAATTTAAACTGGAAAGAAAACTTTTTTTCACTAAAGAGAGTTTCCCCTTCGTTGTCAATGTAATGCTTGACCTAGCTTAGTTTTCTATATTATATATTTTGCGTAAACATTAAAAACTATTCTTAAGATCATGCAACTACAGTGAAAGTGCAGCCAGGCCTACAGAACAAAGTCACACCGTCACCTATTTTGCGTTGTTGTTATCTTGAGAAATTGTCACAAACCAATTCACTAATCTCCTTGTCTTTCAATTATCTGGCAGCAAAATAATTGGGCGTAAGCGTGGCCCAGAGCTGAGAGCCAGGTACTTAACCAGGCGTGTCAAGACACTCAGCAAGCCTCTTTATAGATTTTTATAGGCTTGAGAAAGACCTGAAACTACCATGCACTGTTTTTCCTTTTCTCTCTCTCCTGCACCGCCCTCTCTCGCCTGAGAATTGCCATGAATTCTTGCCTACCTTGACAGAGTCTGCAACAGGGAAAACAGGGACTTGTTGTTTCTCTTTTCGAGTGGACTCCGACGAGAGATTTGCAACTAAGCTAAGCTTTCTCTATCTACCTGCCTAATTTATCTACTTTGTCAATTTTATTTTAGTCTTCTTTGACTCCAAATTGTTTTATCATCATTTTTTATCAGCTCAACCGAAATCCCATTTCTTCCAGCCAGTAGAATCCCAGCGATGCGTCAATTTTTTTGTCAACCCAGAAAACTATCGACAGGAATTTTGCAGGATAGTGGCGTGAACCGCTTGGGAAACTAAGAAAAAAAGCCGCTAAACCTTTTGGGGGAAAAATACTCGCTGTTACTCCAAACCATGCCGCGCAGTTTTTTTGCCTAGAGGAAGTTGGCAACGGGTGTTTCAAGGAAGGAAATAAAACAGGTTTTACTGCTAAATCCCCGCGCGAGAACAAGGATGCAGGGTCAGGTGAGGAGAAGAAAAATGTGACTATAGGGAAAACGGCAATTTTTTTTCTAACTTTCCTCTTTCTCTGCGGCTCCCGTCCCCACCGCCTCTGTCGATCTTGTCGTCCAGCTGCACTCTTCTAGTAGCAGCAGACTAACACCAGCCTGTTGCAACATTTAGCAGACAGCCAGGCGCTTAGCAAATTTGCATCCTCCGCTTCTGCCTCCCATGCCGGCACCTCTCGCCATCCCCTCCAGTTCCTGTTCATCTTCATTTTGGTCTGCTCCTTTGCGGTTAATTTGTTTTCTTTCTAAAATCCCTCTTTAGGAATCCAACGATCGAGCCAAAAAAAAATTGTTTTTTTTTCAGAGCCAGCCATTTTCTCTGCCTTTGTTGGATCTCCCAAACTTTAACAAGAACTAAAAATGAAGAAAAACAATTTTTCATCAGTTTTCACACCCTAAGGAGTTGAAATCGTTTTTTAAATCTTTCAGAAGCTCTGCCATAAATATTTGTATCACATATTAGACAGTTATTGGGAGTTTAATTAAAATTTAGTTAATAAAATAAACTATCTTCGTTAATTTAATAAGCCTAAATTGGAAGCAGCAACACAAGCAACAGTACAGTAGAAGAACAAAATACATTTTCAAGGTATTTTCAAGCGAAAGCTAGTCCGTATACAATCCGAACCCTGTCTCTACTCAGTAGATCTTTTTCCCTAAAAAATCAAGTCCCAAGTCTAATATCAGTTGTCAAGGTCCTAAAGCGTCTGGGCGTTTTTGTGTCGTTGGGCATGGCAAGGTGAAAACTGACTTGCATTGTTTTCTAATGGCTACTCTCTTCTCTTGTCTTATTTGGATAGAAAATTGCATGCTCGAGACGTAACTTCTCTATCCCGATGAAGGTGAACTCAGGTGTGGGGTTTTTTTCCACTAAAAAAGTTCTCACAAAAGAATGCCTAAAGAAATAATCGGGAAGAGAGTTTTCGAGGGAATTTTAAGCGTCTAACAACTGGTCAGCAAGGAAAGCATAGCTGGTTAGTGCTACGAGCTATTAGTACAAGTGCATTAACAGTGCAGGTTAGCAAAAGTGTAAGTCACAGATATTGTTGCTCACAGACAACATGGGTCACAGACAGTGTGAAACAAAAAACAGGGTAAATTCATGTAAATTCTATGTCATAGGCAGGGCTAGTCATTAAAATTGTCAGTCATACTAGGTGCGGGTCATAAAAGGGTGTGTCGGTCATAGACTGTGTGGGTCATAGACGGAGTGGGTCATAGACGGAGTGGGTCAAAGACGGTGTGGGTCATAAACGGTGTGGGTCATAGACGGTGTGGGTCATAGACGGCGTGGGCCATTGACGTTGTGGGTCATAGACGGTGTGGGTCATAGTCGTTTTGTGTCATAGACGGTGTGGGTCATAGACGTTGTGGTTCAAAGACGGTGTTGGTCATAGAAGGTGTGGGTCATAAACGGTGTGGGTCATAGACGGTGTGGGTCATAGACGGTGTGGGTCATAGACGGAGTATATCATACAAATTTAAGGGCATAGTGAAGGCATACTCATAGAGAGTGTTGGTCATAACCAATTTGGGTCCATTTTTTGGGCTACTCATAGATGGTGCAACTCATAGAAAGTGTCGCTCATATACGGTACGGATGATTAAGACAGTTTTACTGACCGTTTTTTGTTTTTGATAGGCATTTTTGTTATAATTGATACTTTTCTATAACTGGCTGGCAAACATAAAAGACAAATTCTATAAAAATTTATACACTAACTAGTTAAGTACTTTATCAGTTGCTCAGCTCTAATTGATTCAAGTGTCTAAATAGTCCCTGTGCACCTGAGCGCTCAGCTCCAGGGTTGTTCTCAGCGGCTGCTTCTCCTCTTCTGCTGCGCAGTTGCCGCCTGACCGACTGTTTAACGCCGCCGCCGCCGCCGCCGCCGCCGCCGCTGTCGCCGGCCGCTGCTCGTTGTCGCTGCCTTCCTCGTCGTCGTTCAAATCGTCGTCCTGACGAACTCCGCCGATCCCGACGCCGGTTCGAAGCGCGCGCGAGTCGCAATTGTTGCCACCACCGCCGACGCCGCCGCCGCCGCCGCCGCCGATGCCACCGCCGCCTCGGCGAACCTTCGGCTTGAGCTGAATGCCAAGAAATTTGGCGAAAGCTTGCCGAAAATTCTCGGACAAGAATGCGTAGAGAATGGGATTCACGCAGCTATTTGTGTAGGCAAGCAGCTGGGAGCCGGCCTGCAGGTAGCGGAACCAATAGTCTTCGAAGTCCTTGTACCACATCTGCAGGGCGAACACGATGTGAATGGGCAGCCAGCAGGTGCCGAAGATCACTATGACGATGACGACCATTCGGGTGACGCGTCGCTTTGATCTTGCCGCCTCGCCCGACTGAGAGATGCCAGCAGGCGCGGCCGCAGGTCAGCTTCCTGACTAGGAGCGCGTAGAGTGTGATAATCACTAGGAAGGGCAGCAGGTAGCCAAGGACGCCGAACAAAGAGTAGAACCATTTGCCCGCCGGACTGAAACCGTCACTATTGATAAATCTTTGATTAACGCAAATCACTAGCGGCCTAGTGTTCACGTCGTCGATTCGGCAATAGCCCAGATCGACAACGCCGACGTCCTTGGCGAACGGAACGTGGCAAATTCCAATGATAATCCAAGTAGTCGCCACGGCGATCAAAGTGTTGCGCTGGTTGCGCAGGCCGATGCTGCGAATTGGGTGCACCACGGCCAGGTAGCGGTCGGCGCTCATCAGCACCAGGGTGTACACGCTGCCGTACACCGGCACGTAGGTGAAGTATTGAAATACAACGCAGGCCGCGTGGCCGAACACCCAGCCCATGATGTACACCAGAACGGTCGGAGGCACGCAGAATATGATGAATAATAGATCCGCTATGGCCAGGGAAGTGATGAGAATGTTGGTGGTGTTCCGCATGTGATTGTTGGCCACAATCACCGTGATCACTAGCAGATTGCCGAAGAAGCCCAGAAGGACAACCAGACTGAACAGCACGCTCACCGTCGCCACGAATACGTCGTTGCCGCAGTAGGTCAGGTTCGGAGCGGAAGTTCCGTTGTCCATCGCTTTGTTTTTGTTTTAGTGAAGGTCTGGCAACAGTTAATGGAAGATAGATTCATTATTTAGGTTTAAAAAAATAATAAGATCCCTCTGCCATCAAATCACTTGGTCATTAGGTTAAACTGTCATTAGATCACTCTGTCATTAGATCACTCTGTCATTAGATCACTCTGTCATTAGATCAATCTGTCATTAGATCACTCTCTCATAAGGTTACTCTGTTATTAGATCACTCTGTGATTAGATAACTCTGTCATTAGATCACTCTGTCATTAGATCACTCTGTCATTAGATCACTCTGTCATTAGATCAGTCTTTTATTAGATCACTGTCATTAGATCACTCTGTCTAAGATCACTCTGGCATTAGATCACTCTGTCAATAGATCACTCTGTCAATAGATCACTCTGTCATTAGATCACTCTGTCAATAGATCACTCTGTCATTAGATCACTCTGTCATTAGATCACTCTAAGATCACTCTGACATTAGATCACTGTCATTAGATCACTGTGTCATTAGATCACCATGTCATAAGGTCCCTCTATTGATAATATTTTGCAAACTTTTACAAAAAGCTTAGAAACCATACGCCAGCAAAATCCTATGAATTGCTCTATAGATTACCCAAAATTTGACTTTAAATATTTGCGCCCATCAAATATTATTAATTCACGGAGCTCAGTTGGTGTGAAATCGCATGCTTAGGTCTAGTTATCAATCACGAAAATAGGGTGATGGCAGGTCAACTATCAGCTAACAGAGCTAATGCAACTTCTAGAGTTATTTCTGGGACAGCGTAAGATAATAAAGAGCTGAAGTTAAAAATCTGGGAAAGATGATGTAGATTTTAATGAAATTTGAAATGCTAGTGGTTGAATGGGAGTGAATAAGCTCACAGTTCCCAGTTTGTGTGGGTGAATAGAGTTGGGTAAGGTCTCCTCAAAAAGGCGCACAAAAGAGCTTGCTGGTTGGTGTCTAATTGTTAGCAGGTTTTTTTTCTCAGAAATAACGCCTCATTAGCCATAAACCATTCATTTTCTTAATTAGATTTTTTGTACCAGTTTCAGCAGCCTCAATATTTATGTCTTAAGTATTTAATTATAGTTACGACAAGCGCTGAATACAGTATAACTGAAGTATCGAATAAAGTGCTTTTCACTATGCCTCTCACTACATTTATCATCGCATGTGTCACTCCATGCTTTACCGTGTTCTGTGTCTCACTCTAATCATTGGTCTATGTGTCACTCTGTGTCTCACTCTGTGTCTCACTCTGTGCCTCACTCTGTGTCTCACTCTGTGTCTCACCCTGTGTCTCACCCTGTGTCTCACTCTGTGCCTCACTCTGTGTCTCACTCTGTGCCTCACTCTGTGTCTCACTCTGTGCCTCACTCTGTGTCTCACCCTGTGTCTCACTTTGTGCCTCAACCTGTGCCTCACTCTGTGTCTCACTCTGTGTCTCACTCTGTGCCTCACTCTGTGTCTCACTCTGTGTCTCACTCTGTGCCTCACTCTGTGTCTCACTCTGTGTCTCACTCTGTGTCTAACCCTGTGTCTCACTCTGTGCCTCAACCTGTGTCTCACTCTATGCCTCACTCTGTGTCTTACTCTGTGTCTCACTCTAATCATTGGTCTATGTGTCACTCTGTGTCTCACCCTGTGCCTCACTCTGTGTCTCACTCTGTGTCTCACTCTGTGCCTCAACCTGTGTCTCACTCTATGCCTCACTCTGTGTCTTACTCTGTGTCTCACTCTAATCATTGGTCTATGTGTCACTCTGTGTCTCACCCTGTGCCTCACTCTGTGTCTCACTCTGTGTCTCACTCTGTGCCTCAACCTGTGTCTCACTCTATTGATCGTGTGTTACAAAATGGCAGATTTGTCAAACTTGTTACTTTCTCTTTGTATCTGGCAACAATTTTTAGCCACAATTCTGTTGAAAGATTTTTCTGTATCCTTGCCAACAAACAAAAAATGACCTTAAATTCCTATTTTGTAAATCTAAAACTGTCTTCCACTTCGTACTGCAGTGGGAGTCTGGCTATACAGCATCAGTTTCATCTAGCCACTCTACCCATTCTCCTCAGTGAAACGCAGAGCAGATCAGTCAGTTGCAGCAGTTGCAGCAGATGTCACGGCTCAACTAGATCCTCCTCCCCCTACCCCAGCTTTTACCGAATCCCTAACCCTCCAAGCCTCTTATAATCTATCCGCTGGTACTGAACCATTGCTTTCAATTATCAAGTAGAAATCGATGCCAACCCCATTCAGGAGCAGGCGCGCTTTGTTGCTAATGAGTGTTCCGCAGTGCATCGAAGCTCACTCGGTGCTTATCTATATACTCGTAGCTAGCAATGAAACTTAAAATTCTTTGAACTGCTGCTATTCAACCAACGCACAATGCCAGGTAAATGTGAAGTGGGACACTTTTACTGTGAAGCAATGTGATGGAGCTATGGTGAGTCCCATCTAAACAGTTTATTGGGCACTGCGGACTCTTCACTATCATCAATATCAGGCATTCGGATTTGAAGAAACGCTCCCACTTAGTAAATCGCTAGTAATGTTTTTTGTAAAGCCCACTAACTCACTCTGTCATCAGCTCACTCTGTCATCAGCTCACTCTGTCATCAGCTCACTCTGTCATCAGCTCACTCTGTCATCAGCTCACTCTGTCATCAGCTCACTCTGTCCATCAGCTCACTCTGTCATCAGCTCACCCTGTCCATCAGCTCACTCTGTCATCAGCTCACTCTGTCCATCAGCTCACTCTGTACCATCAGCTCACTCTGTCATCAGCTCACTCTGTCATCAGCTCACTCTGTCATCAGCTCCCCCTGTCATCAGCTCACTCTGTCATCAGCTCACTCTGTCATCAGCTCACTCTGTCATCAGCTCACTCTGTCATCAGCTCACTCTGTCATCAGCTCACTCTGTCATCAGCTCACTCTGTCATCAGCTCCCCCTGCCATCAGCTCACTCTGTCATCAGCTCCCCCTGTCATCAGCTCACTCTGTCATCAGCTCACTCTGTCATCAGCTCACTCTGCCATCAGCTCACTCTGCCATCAGCTCACTCTGTCATCAGCTCCCCCTGTCATCAGCTCACTCTGTCATCAGCTCACTCTGTCATCAGCTCACTCTGTCATCAGCTCCCCCTGCCATCAGCTCACTCTGTCATCAGCTCCCCCTGTCATCAGCTCACTCTGTCATCAGCTCACTCTACCATCAGCTCCCCCTGTCATCAGCTCACTCTGCCATCAGCTCACTCTGCCATCAGCTCACTCTGTCATCAGCTCACTCTGTCATCAGCTCACTCTGTCATCAGCTCAATCTGTCATCCGCTCACTCTGTCATCAGCTCACTCTACCATCAGCTCACTCTGTCATCAGCTCACTCTGTCATCAGCTCAATCTGTCATCAGCTCACTCTGTCATTAAGTCCCTCTACGATGGAGGCTCAGTGTGTCATTAGCTCAGAATGATTGCCCGATTCGATATGACCGGAAGAAGCCCCTGACGCAGAAGCGGCAACAAACATTCTGGCATTCAGTTGCTTTCACTCTGGAGAGTTACGCACAGGAAGCTGAGCTGTGCTCCAAATAACACGGTTGAGGAATCCTTCTCGGGCTGGAATTCATCTTCCCGGACGGACTAAACCAGACGAAGAGAAGCAGAACGACAGAAAATAAGTTATTTGTACGGTTTCTTGAGAACGATCCTTCAAAAAAAGAACGGAAATTAAAGTCGGGCCAGCTAGTATTCCCCAGAGAGGATCAGAGTTGGGCCCAGGCAAGGGATACACACGTTTCGTTCGTGGCGTCGCTTTAGGCGAGCCGGGTGAGCGAAACTGTAATTGCGGCCTGATTAGCATGACAGCACGCCATGGGACGCTTTGCTCCCAGCTCCTGCACGGCCTCAAATATCGGTGACCCTGAGCGCAGATTTCTCGCCTGGCCCTGCCTCATACAGCAAAAGAAGGCTCAAGCTGATGAGGATTCTGCAGCTTCAAGCCAGAGGGACAGGCGGACAGGGCAGCGATGGGCAGCGGAACTTGAAATCTGACACTTGACAAATTTCTAAGGCTACGAGGGGGCAGTCGCTAGCAGACCGGGAGCCAGTAGTCCAGCATCCAAAAGTTCCTTCATCCTTCTATAATGCGCGTATAGCTGACGCTGGTCAAAATTGAATTTGCAAAATCGAATTGAAGGCGTCGATCGAGAAGATTTGCCGCCTCGCCCGCCCCAAAATTCAGCCACATACAGGAATCGAATCTGTGCAGACGGTTTCGCAATTGCTTTACAGCTTTTGGTGGAGACTTTCCAATCGCTTTTTCTACCGCCCTTTTTTATGCGGACGTCTGGTCTCCTAAATAAAATTGTTTTCTGGCTGGCGTTCGCCTTGGGGGGTGGCGGCACCGAGAGTTTCGAGTTGATTTCGAGAGGGCTGCACACACAGAGATCCCGCTTCGGCATCCACGTCCCCCATAAAGTGTAATAAAAATAGTAATGGAAAAGTATACAGGCGCAGAGTGGAGGAAACTTGGCCAAACAAAAAACTGAAAATATGACAACCCGTTTGCAAGCAAGCACTTAGGCTGCTGGGGGAAGGGGCCAGTGGAGAGTCCAAGTTGCAGGTAATTGCAGCAGCGGACACGCTCAGAAAGGTGAATAGGAAATTGGTCGTGAGGCGGTGGGCAGAAGCAGAAGACAATTTTCTGTTGGCTTTTAACATGGCGGGAATGTGAAATTGCTGCTAGGGGCTACACCGTGGTCATTCTTTCGGTAGCGTTTTTTTCTGCTTCGGTTGCCTAATGGGATAAATGGAATTGGGAATTGGGAGTGGGGGTTGGGAGCGATTATAAACTTATGCTTTTCCCCGGGGCCGAAAAGACGGATGAGGCATTTTAGTAAGAGAGTCATTAACAAAAAATCAAAGTAAGCCTTGTCCTATGGTTGCTTGACGTTCCGCATCTTCTGCTCAACGGCGCAGCGCATCCCACGGACGAAATAAATCCTCATCGAACTGCTGAATCTTCATAAAAGTACTCATAAATCAGTACTCATAAATTCATTTTAAAATGACAAGTAGGTAACTTGAATGTCTACAAGCGCCAGTGAAACTGGTCTCAGACCTGCTTGGCCAAATCAGTGATTGATCGATTGGCCGGCCGTGCGTCTTAATGGCTCTGTTTGACTTTAATTTGTCCCCGATACAACGCACCTGGGCCACTGTCAGTTTCACCGACAGCAAAGGTTTGCCTGATGTTTATCCGTGAATTCCCTACCCTGGGGGGGGGGGAGACCATTTTGTAGCTATAGGTAGCTACGCAAAAAGTATTTCCTTGTCCTGCGACTTTCCAAGCCAGTTTTTTGGGGGGCAGACCGTGGAGGCGAAAGTTTTCCATCAGACCGTTTCTATCCCGCACTATGTGAGTCCGGCAGAGCTGAGAGCGAGCTGTCCCAGACCAGTTTTCCCACCCCAGCCAGCCCAGCATTTTTAGCCAAGAATTCATTAAGTCCTGATTGAAAAATACAGACCTGCTTTCTGCGAATGCTGGAATATATTTGGCCCAGATTTCATTCTGAATCTATTTCTATGAAATCCAGAAAAAGGATTCGGTGGGCAAGCTGACTGGACTTGCACTTTCAATTTGCAAAAGCCCTGTGTCTGCAGCTTGTTAAGAGTGTAAGATGCATGAAGCAGATGGATAGCTTCTGCTGGGGGCCCAAAATCCAAGAGTTTTTGGAGTTTTCCTACTTAAGTTTTCCTCTTCATCAGCCACGCACTGCCATGGATATGCAGGTATGCTGGGCAAAAGAAAAGCTGTTTTCACCTCTAACTTGATTTATGATGGCAAAGACTGACAGAAAGTTTTGTTTTTTGTCTTTTACACTAACTCAAACTGAATAAGGACTTTTATCTAAATTTGCTTATTGGAAAAGTGCAACCACTTTGAATAATTAACAACGGAAATTAGAAATTACATCATTGGCTAAGTAATTTCCGTGAGCAAATGGATAGTGCGTGATAAGGCTGGAACCTTTTTAAAAAGTTAATTCGAATATCGGTCATTGGGGTACGTAAAAATGTGGAGCGCATTAACATAATTTAATAGAGTTGAAATCTTATGCAACAAATCTGAGGCACTTAGAAAATAATCTGGGGGAATCTGAGGAAAATATCTAAGGGAATCTGAGGATAATCTAAGGATATTTGAGGATAATCTGAGGGAATCTGAGGGACAATCTGAGGGAATCTGAGGATATCTGAGGGAATCTGACGGATAATCTGAGGGAATCTGAGGGATAATCTGAGGGATAATCTGAGGATAGTCTGAGGGAATCTGAGGGAATCTGAGGATATCTGAGGATTATCTGAAGGAATCTGAGGATAATCTGAGGGAATCTGAGGGAATCTGATGGATAATCTGAGGGAATCTGAGGACAATCTGAGAGAATCTGAGGATAATCTGAGGGAATCTAAATGAGAACTTGACAGAATCTGACCGACAGCTACGTGGATAATCTCGAAGAGAATGCCGAATAATATCACACTGAACGCGTTATATTTGTGCGTAAAACTCTGAGGTGTGACTGCTTAGTCTCAGGAAGGGGCAAATGCGAATTCTGGCAAGGCTAAGGGATAAAGCAATAGAGAATGGTGCGGCCTGAAGAGAGCATTAATGTTGAATGCAAGCGAAGAGAGGAAAATCCCTTTTATAAAAAAATCCTTTAGTAAGTCGATAGTATAAGCCTTTTTCCTTTAGCTGCTAGCTGTTAGCAAGAAGCAAGAAAAGCGCGCTTTTTTAGCCGAAAAAATCGCCGTCTTTTCTTCCGTCCCAAAATATATATTGTAAAGCTGATAGTTTTTCAAAGCACAAACGGCTTATGTCTACTCACTGTATGAATTATCCAGCACACAGTGCATGTGAGACAGGATGCAAGACCGTTCTCATAGAGCGACAAAAAAGAGTGCTTCTAAGCCAGTATCGGAGAAGCAAACACCTACTGCAGTGTGAGGGGTTGACTAACTTGAGTGGGGCCCTACAGGAGCGCCTGTTGCTGCACGGTTACTAACCTAGACCTTGACTATCTTGGCATTTTTCTTCACATTTCTTCTTGGCATCTGTCCAGGAGGAAGTTAAGGCCACGCAAGGCCAAATGGTTCCATCATTCTCTCCGGCTTTTTTCCTGTATCAGTCTTCCTCTTCTTTTTTCATCGCTGGTCGCTGAAGCGCGTCCCACTACCACAGCCGCTTGCGTTTGTTATAATCTAAGAAGCAGAAATTACCGCCCTTAGTTACATATTTATGCATTTACGAGTTCCTAATTTATGGGATCTATCGATCCGCTGAGTTCCTGAATTGTAAGCCTAGAAATGTGTAGTAAACTGAATGAGCCGGTGCATGAGCGTCTTAACACAAAGCGAATCTGCACTACAAGTTTTTTTAGTATATTACAAGTCTCACAAAGGCATTGTGATCGATGGAGGACTTGCATTGAAGAGTGACACGAGAGAGAGAGAGAGAGAGGGTGGAGAAAATTCAACGCTCATAAGGCGAGGGCGCATGCGCTTCTTGTGGCATTCAATAAAAGCTTAACTAAGTAGAGCCCGAATCTCTCAATCATAGTATTTAGTATAGTGGACTAGTTTCTGCGCCTCCTCCGGCTCAACCCCCCGCGGGTAAGAAAAGTGGGAATTGTTTGAACAAGCCGGCGTCACGAACGCCTTGGGAATAAGTCAGGAAGGCTGACCCCGAGTTAAGATAAGAAAATGATAAAGAAGTGACAAGGAAAATAAGAGAGACACTTCTTATTCTTATATGCCAATGCTGTGGGAGACACGCACTCGATAGCCAAGTTGATGAAATAAACTTGACTGAATCTGACTGACTGCCTGCGTGCCTGGTCTCCGGTTGCTCAATCTTATCTCTGAACAAGGTATAAGCTGGTTTGCATATAACTTATACTACTCTTCTTACTCTTGTTTAGTATAACTACTGAATGTACATCAAAACAAATACACAGGAAACGTAAAAAATGAAAGCAATAACTCTTACCTGTACAGAAAAGGCCTTTTCTTCTAGTTTGTTCAGAAACAGTAAGATTTAATATCGATTTCGAATCAAGAAAGATTTGGCATTCATGACTGCGCAGATCGTTTTTTAGCTATCTTGAAGGCTTGAAGGCAGTAGTCGACTAACCAGGGGCCCAATCCCGAGGCTGGTGGGGGTGGTGGAGTTTCTCATGGGGAAAGGAAGAAGCGAGCCAATCAGAACAGGTGCACATATTACAATGCAATATGTGCTATTGAAAAAAGATGCTTGAGACCTAAGCCAAGGTAAGGTAAAGCTAGGTCCCAAGGATCACAGCTTTGAGAGGAGCCGCCTCGTCACTCAAAGTACACTATCAGAGTGCCAGTTTGCCAAACAAATCAGCAATAAGGAAATTCCTTAAAGAATTCACTCAATTCAAATTGTGTGTTCAGAAAATAAAATGCTTAAGCAAGGTTACTGCGTTTGAAATGAAGCAGGTAGAAAACTATCTACTAAATCACTGGCGTGCTTAGAGAAAACACGGCTGTTTGCTATAGTAAATCATGCTAGTTTCCGTTTCTCAAGTTAGCTATGCAGCGCAAATTTTCCTCTACGCTTATATTTATGTTTCAGTGAAGCGGTACCGAGAAAGCTGTACTATTTGTGGCCGGCTGACAGAGCAGTCAATAATTTTATCGCTGAAAAATAGGGTTGTTGACTTCACCTATTGGCTCTGAACTGGATTTTATTTCATTAAAACAAGATCTGTAAATCGATCATACAAATGTTTCCAAGCCTTTGCTAAACATTCCTTTTTTGTCCAAAATCCAAGCCAAATAATCTTGTAGCCAATTCTTTTGAGTCAGATTGATCTATTTGATAAATTTTCCCATTCGGAGGCTGAAAGCGAAATCCTAGAGTCTCGAATTTCTGAGATAGAAAAAAAGCGAAGCCCGTTTTCCAAAAAAAGTTCAATATGTTTTTTTTAATTGGGCAAGTTGAGATAGAAATTTTTTTGCTTCGAGTAAAATGCGTTAACTTTCACTGTTGTCGAATTTGCAGAACCAAAAAGTTCTCTATTCGATAGAGAATTCCATTTTGCTAGTAGATAAAAATCTAATTTTGAGGGTCTGAACACAGCATTTTAATCCCACTTTTCTGTTTAAAATTTCCTGTTCAGCCACACTGCCCTACTAGCTGTAGTAGTGCAATGCGAACTTATGTTTGGAATTGAAAAACAGAGTTTTTATCAACAGGGTCCTTAGACTAAGTCCTGAGATCCAACTTAGGCTCGAACTTGAGACTGAGTCTCAAGTGTATTTTACGAACATTTAGGAGTGATATATAACATCCATCCTAGCAAAGATTGAGTTTGTGCTTCAGGGGAAGAGCTGATGGCCATTGACAAGCATTCCGCTACCCAATAACGCGCACGTGGGATGCGTGTTATTGTCCACCCCGATAACTTCTGCCGAGACTGCGTGTTATTGTCTTTCCAGGCCATAGACTACAAGGAACCACTAGTCAATGCACTCATCTGCAGTCGGGATGCAAGAATATACCATTAGACGCATTAAGTTAACGAATTTCTCTTTCCAGTAGCCTGTTGAGTGCACTGATTTGTTGTCTATGGCCCACAACTACCTGCCAGTGTAAATATACGACAATGGTAGATTGTGTAGTCTGTGGCTGAGTGGAATATTCCACAAAGCCACAAAGCCACAGACTATACAAGTGCATTGTATTTACACTGTCACTCAGAAGACTCTCATTATTCCGCACTTTTGCGACCATTATAACACACTTTTCAATTGCGTTTGAGAGATAGTGTAAATAAAATACAATGAAACAAACTTGTTTTATGCGCATAATAATACTATCGTCTTCTGGAAATGATGTAAGCAATTGCCACAGCAGTGTCTTCTGTTTAAATAGCAAGGCGTTCTCCACCAGTGTCGAAGAAATTCATGTCCTCTGTCATCAATAGTAAGGGGATCGATCACACCTACAAAAAAGATCGCAAAAGAACGTCGGTAGTTTAGAAATTTATTGTTCAATTGTTAAAATTTTAAGGGGGATTTCGATAAAAAGACAGCTGAGACTTACTTTTATGTTTTTACTCGTAAAAACATCGATCCTAAGCTCAAGCCTAACTTGGATTTTAGGATCGAACTTTGCTTCGTAAAACGCCCCCTTGATTCGATATTTTTGATAGAAACGTCATTAGCCTAACGAATTTTAATTTAACTAATCTCTGAATTGCGTGCAAACTTTCAGACTTAAAAATATATCTCTGAGAGTCAATTTGTTTCGTGCGCTTTTGCAAGTGTTGATCTCTAGGTGTTACTTTGTGACTATCTTTTCAGGATGAGCAGTTTCTCGTTCATGGGAACCATCTGCTTGATTTATTGAGCAGCGCCACTCCTCACTGTTAATTATTTGCCTAGTCAGGTCGCCAGTTCACCAAGTTTTTCGAATTGAGTGCAATGAAATTATAGCCAAATGCTTGACCAAGCTGAAAATTCTTGATGAGCAGAAGAGGCCTTGGCTATTGCGTTGGTTCCGCTCGAATTTCGCGTACTTTTCTAATTTAATTACGCTGTTCTTTCTACTTAAAAAGCAACAGTCTTCAAAACTCTGCAAACACTTTTAGCTCGTTAGCGGACACCCACTGAGGCTGATTAAATGTTAGCTTGGAAGAATGTCGGCTTGGAAGAATGTCAGCTTGGAAGAATGTCGGCTTGGAAGAATATTAGCTTGGACGAATGTCGGCTTGGAAGAATGTCGGCTTGGAAGAATGTCAGCTTGGAAGATTATCAGCTTCAAATAGAATTTCAGCTTGAAGTACGTCAGCTGTAAATGATATAAGCTTGGAAGAATGTCAGCTTGCGAGGACAGCACCAGAGAGCTGTCAGCTGAATGTCATCAAATGAATGTTAAAGAGATGTCAGCCGAAGGGATTTTTCAGTCAATTGACTAGCTAACCGGAGCGAAAATCTTGCATTCTAAAATTATCCTGCACAATAACTGTGAAAGAATGCACAAAAATGCTGAAACCAAACGGAGCCGACAAGCCCGGGGACCAATCCTTGACTAGAAAAAGATGAAGCCTCTGCACAACAGCCCAAATCACTCTCAGCAGCCAATGGGAGGTCGAGCAGCCGAGCCTAGCTAGCTACTATATCGCCAAGAAGCCGGCCCGCGTGTGTCCCAGACATTCCGGATCCAACTAATCCAATATTAACTTCAAAAGCCTTCAAGAGACTTCATACAATAAAATTATGTCGCAACGCCGACGTCAGCATCAGCGGGACGGTCGAAACGACACGGTTGCAACCGCAACAGGAGGCGCCGAGCTGCGCCGGGAATTTGTCCGCTTCTGCCAGAACACCACCATCCGCGGCCTGCCCCGGATTGTGAAATCCGAGTCCAGGCGCATTCGAACCCTCTGGTTGGTCTCGGTACTGACCCTGTTCGTCAGCTGCCTGCTCTGCTTGACCTTTCTGGTCAATCAGTTCCTTGAATATGACGTCATGCACCCGCCTCGGGTGATCAAAGACGCCAGTTCGCCGTTTCCCTCGCTGACAATCTGCAACATGCGACCGCTGTCGACGCCGGGCAAAGCTTTGCTGAATCGTCAGGGCTGGAAGAATCCGCGTCAGTTCTCGCGTTCGGTGGAAAGCCTGACCAGACTGCTCTACTTTAACAACGAGAGCACCAGGCACATCTATTACAGCTTCTCCGGCTCGTTCGGTTTGGCCGCATTCTTGGAAAGTCTGCCGCGAAACGAAAGCCTCGATCTGGGCCACCGACTGCGCGATTTCGTGCTCGACTGTCGGGCGGTGGTTCGAAACGGCAGCGCGAGGAATCAGTACTTCTGCTCGCCAGACTACGGACCAGGAAGGCTGGACGTGTCAGCCGGGACGTTTCACGCGTTTAGGCACGCCAGTTTTCTCAACTGCTTCACGTTGGACATTCGCGAGTCTGTGCGCAATGATACCACTCTGGTGGAGATGTCAGTCTATCTTGATAACGAATGGGGACCGGATAATTTCGAAT
This sequence comes from Macrostomum cliftonense, assembly GCA_950096795.1. Taxonomy (NCBI): domain Eukaryota; kingdom Metazoa; phylum Platyhelminthes; family Macrostomidae; genus Macrostomum; species Macrostomum cliftonense. Next base: position 670,732 of record CATNEM010000263.1, on the reverse strand, counting down.
GCGTGGACTGCTACCTGCAGGTGAGCCGCCAGTAACTTCATGAGGCTGTTTGGGTATTGGACACTTTGTGTATTTTTTATGTAAATGGATTCCTTAGGGTGGCGTTGTTGAGGGTTTTGGCGATTCCTTAGAGTGGTGTTGTGGAGGGTTTTGGCGATTTCTTGGATTGGTGTTGTTGATGGTTTGGGCGATTCCTTAGAGTGATGTTGTTTAGGGTTTTGGCTATTCCTTAGGGTGGTGTTGTTGCGGGTTTTTGCGATTCTTTAAAGGATGCAGCTCAGATAATAGGGGATTATAAGCATCAGAGCTAATGGCTTAGCATGTAATTCTTTGGGTAAGTATTTTAGTGTTATTTCAAAGAACCTAGAGGGATAAAAAAGAAGCTAGTTTAAAAAAAACAAGACAAACTCTCGGCATTTCAAAGGAAAACGTAAATGCAACTGAGACAGGTTGGCCGAACAAAAAAGTATTGATAGCTGTGCAAATAAAAGTAGAGCCCGCTATAGATGTGTTAATAACAAAAACAAAAAATAAGCTACCATTTTTCCGTTTCTGAATAGATTTTTTCATCAAGATGTGTTTTAACAAAGTTCAAATCGAAAAGCTTTGCCTAAAAAACCTTCAAAATCTCCTTAAATTGACACGATTGAACAGATTAGAACTGACCTGACCTGACATGACCTGACCTGACCTGACATGACCTGACCTGGCCTGATTTGACCTGACCTGACC